>JADLZN010011045.1:0-32450 GCA_018155175.1 Sinocyclocheilus anophthalmus
TATATCGATTACAAAACTATACAGGTATCCAAGGGCAGCTTTAAGATGGTTTAGATCCTACCTGTCCGATAGCTACCACATTGTTCATTTAAATGGGGAGTCATCTCAGTTATCACCAGTAAAATATGGATGCCACAAGGATCTGTCCTAGGTCCTCTGCTATTTTCTATACACATGTTGCCCCTTGGTAATATTATCAGAAAATAAGGGATTAGTTTCCACTGTTATGCTGATAATACTCAACTATATATCTCAACAAGACCATATGAAACTTCTAAATTATCTAAGCTAACTGAGTGTGTTAAAAATGTAAAAGATTGACCAATAATTTTCTCCTATTAAATTCGGATAAGACAGAAATATTACTATTGGACCACAAGACAGTACGCCGAATCTCGTGGATAACAATTTGCAACTAGACGGATGCACGATTACTTCCTCTACAGTCAAAAATCTATATATTAGACAGCAACTTGTCTTTTGAAAAATCATATTTCCCATGTTACAAAAACAGCATTCTTTCATCTTAGAAACATTGCCAAGTTACGAAATGTTACCTGTTTGCAGAAAAGCTAGTTCATGCATTCATTACTTCTAGACTGGACTATTGTAATGCATTGCTGGGTTGTTGTCCTGCATCTTCAATAAACAATCTACAGATAGTCCAAAATGCAGCGGCTAGAGTCCTTACCAGGTCAAGAAAATATGATCCTATTACCCCAATTTTACAGTCTCTGCAATTTTACTGACATATTAAGTTCCGTATCAGTTACAAAAAATTATTACTTGCCTATAAGGCCCTTAATGGGTTAGCTCCTGCATACCTAACTAGTCTTCTACCACGCTACAATCCATCACGCTCCCTAAGGTCGCAAAACTCTGGACTTTTGGTAGTACCTAGGATAGCAAAGTCCACTAAAGAAGGTAGATCTTTTTCTGCATTTTGCTCCCAAACTCTGGAATGCCTTCCCCCATTCCTGATACCGTTCGGGGTTCAAGACACACTCTCTCTGTTTAAATCTATATTAAAGACACATCTCTTTGGCCAAGCAGTCAAATAATGCATCTCATAATCTTTTACTGCAGTCATAAGCTTTTACTGCAGTTATATCTAATCAAATGCTCATTATTATTCTTTAGTTTGGGTTAAAAAAATAAGTTTGGCTTGGTTGGAACAGCAGCTACGCTAATTATGTTTGTATTTGTTTCTCTGTCTTTTGCGTAACTAGGATTTACACAAGCTTCAGTCTGGATCCAGAACACCTGAGAAGAGATGATGCAACCCCTCAGAGGACCTCAGATGATTGCCACCCCTGAAACAACATACAGCCTACCACATTTGGTATAATTTTGATTGCCTCCTTAATAATTGCTGTACTATTATTCATCTTCTGTTTTTATTACGTCTTTTTTTTTAATTGAGTTTTCCTTCTGCTGGTTTCGTCTGGCCAGAGGATAATTGGCCCCCTGACTGAGCCTGGTTTCTCACAAGGTTTTTCTCCATTCTGTCACCGATGGAGTTTTGGTTCCTTGCCGCTGTCGCCTCTGGCTTGCTTAGTTGGGGACACTTCATTTCCAGCGTTATCGTTGACATGATTGCAAAGATATTATTTAAACTGAGCTGGATGTTGACATCACTGAATTCAATGATGAACTGTCTTTAACTGAAAAATGAGTGTTTACTATTGTCATTTTGCATATTGACACACTATTTTCCTAATTAATGCTGTTCAGTTGCTTTGTCACAATCTGTATTGTTAAAAGCGCTATATAAATAAAGGTGACTTGACTTGACTTGACATGCAGGTGGAAGGACAGCTATATTCACTCAGGAGCAAGAGGCCGTTATAGTGGGCATGGTCCTTCAAGATAATGTAATACGACTTAGAGAAATCCAGGAACGAGTGATACAAGACAACACACACTTCCAGGGAATCGACAGTGTGAGCATTTCCACAATTGACCGTGTCCTCCATCGTAACAGGATGCGAATGAAACAAGTATACAGAGTACCTTTTGAGCGCAAATCACCACGGGTGAAAGAACTGCGAGCTCAGTATGTGCAAGTAAGTGTACATTCAGAAACATTTACTGTAATCCAGATTGTCTACAGTACTAACACATACTACGTGAATGACATTACTCTTCAGTACATACAACGGGCCATTGTTGAAGTCCCTGGTCAACGAGGTGGCAATGTCACAATCTGTGCTGCTATCAGCAACCATGGTGTTCTTGGTAAACGGGTGCAGTGACGTTGGTTTTCAAAAAACACAATGGACCAACACCAGCAGATGACATTGCACCCCAAATCATCACAGACTGTGGAAACTTAACACTGGACTTCAGCAACTTGGGCTATGAGCTTCCCACCCTCCTCCAGACTCTAGGACCTTGGGGTCCAAATGAAATACAAAACTTGCTCTCATCTGAAAAGAGGACTTTGGACCACTGGACAACAGTCCAGTTCTTCTTCTCCTTAGCCCAGGTAAGACGCCTCTGACGTCGTCTGTGGTTCAGGAGTGGCTTAACAAGAGGAATACGACAACTGTAGTCAAATTCATTGACACGTCTGTGTGTGGTGGCTTGACCCCAGCCTCAGTCCATTCTTGTGAAGTCACTCAAATTCGTGAATCGATTTTGCTTGACAATCCTCATAAGGCTGCGGTTATCTCGGTTGGTTGTGCATCTTTTTTTTCTCCACACTTTTTCCTTCCACTCAACTTTCTTGTAACATGCTTGGATACAGCACTCTGTTAACAGCCAGCTTTTTTGGCAATGAATGTTTGTGGCTTACCCTTTTTGTGAAGGGTGTCAATGATTGTCTTTCTGTCAGATCAGCAGTCTTCCCCATGGTTTTGTAGCCTAGTGAACCAAACTGAGAGACCATTTTGAAGGCTCAGAAAACCTTTGCAGGTGTTTTGAGTTGTTTAGCTGACTGGCATGTCGCCATATTCTAATTTGTTTGAGATAGTGAATTGGTGGGTTTTTGTTACATTTTTTTTTATGATTGCTTAAGGACAATTTTGAAAACAGGGCCCGGTTATGTCAAACTACACACAATTAACACAACCCTACACCAAAGTAGCACAACACTTCAGATCATTTGCAAAATGGAACACTTTTGTCAAAACTATACACAACTTTATAAAAACAATATTTTGTTACCATATGAAACACACATTTCATATGACTTTAATCTTTTTGAACCAGTTACACACTGCTGTTGCGAACCTAAAACACTTTTAGCAAGTCTAATTCTCAGTGATTAGAGTACTGTAAATGAAGTACACAGAGAAAGTGCAACTATACAATAGTTCACCAAACACTACACAAGACCAATGCTGCAGACTGACGAAAATATCATTGATTTCTCTCCATATACCAAAATCAGTCAACATGGAGAATCACAACAAAACATGTCCTAGTTGTCATGCTACTACAGTAATGTGCATAACACTGTTAGCTCAGCAAACAGACAAATGTAAAATACAGTATCCAGTACATGTTACAATTACAGTAAATAACAACAACCATAAAAAATAATCTGAAAAAACTGACAATATTGTACAGAAAATACTACAGTAAACATACTATACATTATCTCTTCGCCTAGCTGGATCTGGCCAGAGAATTTAAATCATCAGAAGCAATATCCTCATTAGCAAGACAACGCGTGAAGAACCGTCTTGAATGTCGAATCCATCCTTGCACAGCTGCGGCGTCGACTTGGTCACAGGCGTCCTCCATAGCCTGAATGAGGGGTACCTGAGCCTGGGGCTGGAGATCGTAAACCTTCCACCGCCATGCAGAGAAAAACTCTTCAATAGGGTTTAGAAACGGAGAGTATGGTGGAAGGTATAGTACTGTCAACTGTGGATGGTGTTGAAACCAGTTCTGGACCAAAGCAGAGCGGTGGAATGAGACATTGTCCCAGATGACAGTGTATTGTATCTGGTGCATTTCATTACCTGCTGTGACGATGTGGTGCAATCGGTCCAAAAATGCGAGAATGTGAGGGTCCATTTTGGCATGACGGAGGAGAACCCCATGCTGTGAAATGGCAGCGCAAAGGGTGATGTTACCCCCACGTTGCCCTGGGACATTGATTATAGCCCTGTGGCCAATGATATTTCTGCCTCTCCTTCTTGCTTTTGTGAGGTTGAACCATGCCTCATCAGTATATATGAATTCATGCAGGATTTCCTCAGCATCCATCTGCAAAACTCTCTGAAATACAGTGAAAGACAACATTGTGTAGTTCAGGATAGGTCTAGTATATTACAGTCAATGTAAAAAAGTAATGTGTGGAGTATGCAACATCACAGTGCTAAAGTGAACAATACAAACCTCCACATACTCATGCCGCAGCCGTTTGACCCTCTCTGAATTCCGCTCAAAAGGCACTCGATAAAGTTGTTTCATTTGAACCTGATGTCTTTTCAGGATGCATGCCAGTGTTGACTGAGAGACCTGATGGACATTATTGAAAATGGCATGGTCACCGATAATGTTTGCTTGTAGTTCTCGGAGCCTGATAGCATTATTGGCCAAAACCATGTTTATTATCTCTCTCTCTTGTTCTTGCGTGAATATGGGCCCCCTTCCTCCTTGTCGTTCCCGACCCTCAATCCTATGTAGAGAATACTACATGTAACTTACTGTACAATGTCACAGGAAGGGGTATCACAAGTGCTGATATGGTGCATACAATAAGCGGCTGATTACTGTAACTGTAGACAGATCTTCTTTTACCTGTTTTCCTGTCGAAAAGTCCTTATAACAGATGCCACTGTATATCTGCTAAGATTTGGCTGAACTCTCAGTCCAGCCTCCCTCAGCGTCAATCCGTGGTTCACAACATGGTCCACTAGTGTTGCACGAATGTCATTTGATAAGTTTTGTCCTCTTCTTCTTTGTGCACGTTCTCCTCCTGCTTCAGGTCTTCCTCGGCCTCTGCCTCCTCCTCCGCCTCTGCCTCGTACTCCTCCTCTCACCCTCACTCTTCTTCTGACTCCTTCCATTTTGGTTGAAGGTAGGTGAACCTACCTGCTGCATTTGTATAGTGGTTAAACCTGATTGGTGTGTCTACAATTTAGCAATCATGTGTTTGTGCACCTGATGGCTGTGTTTAACAGATTGGCTCATAGGTGTAGTAATTTGACAGTCAGTCCTTTGGAATTGCAAGGAAGTGACATCATGATATACTTCTGTGTCTGATGTATACAAGTGTGTTTAGTGTTTTGCAAATCACTGTGTGTAATGTTTTGCAAACAGTGTGAAGCTGACAATGTGCTTACAGTTGTGCAAATCTAGCCTTGTGTTTTGCTCCTTGAGTGTAAGGTTTTGCTAATTGTTGGAAAAGTTTAATGTTAGTGTGTAAGCAATCGTAAAAAACTGTAAATGTGAGCCAAATTCATCACAATTAAGAGAACCAAAGACTTAAACTACTTCAGTCTGTGTGCATTGAATTTATTTAATACATGAGTTTCACAATTTGAGTTGAATTACTGAAATAAATGAACTTTTCCACGACATTCTAATTTATTGAGATGCACCTGTATATGATAGACAACCCTACACCAGAGTAAATCTGCTGCAAGCCATGGATTTAGCCTGTGGTGATATAGGTGAGGAATCATGTCAGGGCTGGATACGACACACAAGAGGCTTCTTCCCCCGTTGCCTCAGGAGGGACAATATTGCTTGTGAAGTCGACGAAGTGCTCTGGCCTGACTAGGGATGGGCGATATGGGCTTAAAAATATATCACGATAATTTCTGATATTTATTGCGATAACGATATCAATGGCGATAATTTAGGGAATCCTGTTTCTTTAGAGAAAAGAATTATCTTTCCTATTTTTACCCAAAATAGGGTGTTGTGAGCATTACTTTAATCGTTTAATTCATACTGGAAGCCGGAGGGTGCCTGCACAGAAATTCCACATATGCATAGTAGAAGTAATGCTCCAAGAAGAAGTATCCAGTGATTGCTGTAGCTGAATAAAACGCAGATAAAGAAATTTAACTGAAGACCTGAAGACAGCCTGAAGACAATAAACATGCAATTGCACAAAATATATTTCAATTATAAGGATAAAGTATATTTATAATGCAATGCTAATCGACATAGCCTTTATCACTGTATAGAATGCTATAAAATAGTATGATTTCTGCCTTATTCTGTGATACGAAACCACGTCTGATCACAAAAATAAGTTATTTCAAACGCTCGACTATGTTATGAAGTTAATATGGAGGAAAAGCATGTCAATAAATTAAAATATCAGGGCTCTACGGATACTTTTCTTTTTAGGAGCGCTTGTGCTCCTAATTTAAAAAATTTAGGAGCACGGTCAAAAATTTAGGAGCACCTTCTAATCAGTAATCAAAAATTCTGATAAAAAAATTTACCTTCCCATTACGAGGTGATAGTTGACTCCTTAAAGTGATTTATAGGGAATTTTGTTTTTACCTTTGTAATGGCATTTTTCTAACTTTATTAAAAGTATGTCAAAATCAAAAAAAAATATTTATAAGCTTTTTAACATTTCTAATTAAAACAACAGAATAAAAACAAGTAGAATAAGAAGTAGAATAAGAATAAGTTACCAATCAAATGAAATCAGTATTTTCAGAGATGGCACAAAAGAACACACAAGTGGCTTATGTGTGTATTTTCAGACGTTTAATGAGGCTCAGAGGTCACATGAGTGCAATTAAATTCATAAATTCCTGTTGAGGTTAATGTTTTAAATATAACATTTTGAATATAGAAATGAATTAAATGAGTCATTCCACGAAACCGGTACGATTTGGGCTTTCACATTTTTTGATTTTTTACCCAAAAGTATTACTTTTCTGAACACCCCACAACATTAATGACATATTTAACTTCCAGAAAAACATATTTTCCCACCTCAGGCATCGAATCCCTATTATTATTGGTCATTATTTTAAGATATGGCCACTATTAGTCTTCAACCCCGTTATGGACACTATGGGAGCTCTCTGAATATGTTTATAAAATGTATTTGTAATGAAATCAACATTTTCCTATTAATGAGATGTCCCTCACACTAATTCAGTATTTGTAAATATAAAAGTTACATAAAATCTCACACTTTTGCTATACTAAAGCCTGAAATGGGCACTTTTTGTGACCGCAACCTCATCATTTTTGATCAAAGAAGTGGCTTAACTTCAGAATTTGAGCTAAAATCAGTATGCTTATGATTGCTCTGAACATTTCAGACTGAGTTCAGCAAACATTAAATTGTTTTTTCATAAACTTAAAAAAAAAAATTAATAAAAATGTAGGTGTGACGGGGTTGAGACTAGGGTAACGGGGTTAAAGATGGTAACGGGGTTGAAGAGACAAATACATCTTAACAAATAAATAGTTGTTTTTTTACTCATTCACTGTAAGATTTTCTATAAACACTGTATTTCATTATGTTACCAAGAAAAACAACATATATATACATTGCAACTGAACAGAGTTTTATTAACCTGACTGCAGGAAAAACAACAATAACATAGTATACATTAGAACATTATAAACTGACTGAATACAGTGCATCTGGAAAGTGTTCAGAGCACTTTACTTTTCCACATTTTGTTATGTTATAGCCTTATTCCAAAATGTCTTAAATTCATTATTTTCCTCAAAATTCTACAAACAATGCCCCATAATGACAATGTAAAAGAAGTTTATTTGAAATCTTTGGAAATTGATAAATATATATATATATATATATATCACATGTACATAAGTATTCACAGACTTTGCTCAATACTTTGTTGGAGCACCTTTGGCAACAATTGCAGCCTCAAGTCTTTTTGAGTATGATGCTATTTTTGGGCAGTTTCTCCCATCCTTCTTTGCAGGACCTCTCAAGCTCCATCAGGTTGGATAGGGAGCATCGGTGCACAGCCATTTTCAGATCTCTCCAGAGATGTTAGATATGATTCAAGTCTGGGCTCTTGGCTGGGCCACTCAAGCACATTCACAGAGTTGTCCTGTAGCCACTCCTTTGTTATCTTGGCTGTGTGTTTAGGGTTACTGTCCTGTTGGAAGGTGAACCTTCAGCCCAGTCCGAGGTCCTGAGTGCTGTGGAACAGGTTTTCATAAGGCTATCTCTATATTTTGCTGTGTTGAGCTTTCCTTCTACTCTGAGGAGTCCGTCAGTCCCTGCCGCTCAACACACAGCCCCACAGCATGAGGCTGCTACCAGCACACTTCACGGTTGGGCTGTTACTCTGCAGGTGATGAGCAGTGCCTGGTTTCCTCCAAACATGATGCTTGGAATTAAGGTTCATCAGACTTGATAATCTTGTTTCTCACAATCTTAGGGTTCTTTAGGTGCTTTTTTGCAAATTCCAAGTGTGTTTTCATGTGTCTTCACTGAAGAAAGGATTGAGTCCTGCCACACCACCATAAAGCCAAGATCAGTGGAGTGTTGCAGCGATGTTTGCCCCTCTGTAGATTTCTCCTATCTCCACATACGATCATGGAGCTCAACTAGAGTGACCATCAGGTTCTTGGTCACCAGTCTAACCAAAGCCCTTCCCCATCGATTGCTCAGTTTGGCCAGAAGGCCATCAGCTCTAGGAAGAGTCCTGGGCTGGATTTCCCAAAAGCATCATAAACTTAGGTACATCGTAGACCCATTGAAACCAATGGAGCTACAATCAACTTAAGCTTACAATGCTTTTGGGAAACGCAGCCCTGGTTGTTTCAAACTTCTTCCACTAAGAGTAACGTAGACTACATGCTTCTGCAAACCTTTAATGCAGCAGAAATTTTTCCATATCCTTCCCGAAATCTGTGCCTTGATACAATCTTGTCTTGGAGATCTACAGCCAATTCCTTTGACTTTATGGCTTGGTTTGTGCTCTGACATGCACTGTTAACTGTGGGACCTTATATAGACAGGTGTGTGTGCCTTTCCAAATCATGTCCAATCAACTGAATTTACCACAGGTCGACTCCAATCAAGTTGTAGAAACATCTCAAGGATGATCAGTGGAAACAGGATGCACCTGAGCCTACTTTTTTAAGCGGCACGGGCATAGGGAGGAGTCTGTCATGGCAATACTTATGTACATGTGATTTTTTTCCCGTTTTTTTTTTTTTAATAACTTTGCAAAGATTTCAAACAAAATTCTTTCACCTTGTCATTATGGGGTATGTTTGTAGAATTTTGAGGAAAATAATGAATTTAATCCATTTTGGAATAAGGCTGTAACATAAAATGTGGAAAAAGTGAAGTGCTGTGAATACTTTCCGGATGCACTGTAGATGGGTAAAAGGTCTTGAAAAAAGGAATCTGGTTGATGGCTGCCAAAACGGCGAGCAGCATGGTTTTTCAGTCAGTAAACTATCACATACAACCTAAACAACTAATATAACTTATTAACTACACTTTTAATTTAATAACACTTTCTAACACTCAGCCTAGTCGTTTTCTTACACCCTTAATTGCTCATTCCTCTACCTGGAAGATCCTGGACATGGATACTGCTCTGGGGCATGATCTGGACTTTGTGGAGGAGTGGTTATTAAGTTCCTCAGTGCTTCTCTCCTCTCCTTGCTTATTTTTCTACTCTCCACTTTCTATGCTTCAGTCGCTGTTGTCTTTCACTTAACTCATTGATTCCTTTCTTTTTCCCTGTCTCTAAATTTTTTCTCCATCTCTGGCGTTCATTCTGCAGGTATTTCTCCCTTTTTTTAGGATCAGCATTTAGGCGTGCTCGATGAGTGCATGATACTCATAGATGTCTGTAGATGTTTAAATTTATATAATTAAATCAAATATTCTTTCAGAGCAATTTACTTAACACTGAGATGTGAAAGTCTAGGCAGAACACACATATGCACACACAGCTTTAACATGGACATTACTACATTTAACATATACACGTGGTATAAGACTCTTGATCAAATATAATAATTAATTTAAATTTCTGGATAACTTCAGAACCAAAGTGCTAAAAACACAACCCCATCACAATCTCACAACCCCATTATGATCGAATAAGTAACAGGGTTGAGTGTGACGGGGTTGTGATTTTTTGCTCAAAATGTCCACTGCTCTAAATGTAGTGAATAACAGGAGAGCACAAGGCATGCATGATATTAATAAATTATGTATATTGCTGAAATAAAAAGATAATTTTCACAAGTAATAGATATCTATCTTTATTTGATGTAACAGGGTTGAGTCGTTAAGCTTGACAACCACAATATCACAATATTAATAAGTTATAGTTATAAAAGAAGGTGGGAACTTGCCTATGTCTGCCCACAATGTTGTTCAGAAGACTTATATGATGTCACTTCCTGTTAATGATGTCACATAAGGATCAGTTAATAATTTTTATGGGGGGATAATGATTTGTGTAACGGGGTTGAGGGGTTACTGAGGTACGGAATTAAATAATATGATTTTAATGAATAATCATGAATTTACTTAGAAAAAAAACATGACCAGCAAAAAAGCACAGATAGATATTTATGATAATGGCAAAATGTATGGACTTTTTTCTAATTTTATTATTCATATCCCAAGTACACTTTCATAGAAGGCCATGAGGGACATGACAAAATAGGTGGTGTCAACTGAAAAAAACAAGATAATTTCTAATATAAAGATAAAATGTATGTCATGTTTTTTAACCTTATTAAAGGAGACATTTCAATTAATACAAAAAGCTTTTAAAAATAGATTTTGGGGACCCAATAGATAAAATACACTTAAAAGGTCAGAGGGACTCAAATCGTACCGGTTTCGTGGAATGACTCAAATAACAGAAAAGATGCTTTAAAAATTAAACTAAAACTGCCAGCAGGTGGCGTCAAGTCACTGATTCATTCATTCAATTAATTCGTTCGAACAGCTGAATCATTCAGGAACGAAGTACGTGACTGTCTTTATGAATGGGTAACTGAATCATTGACTCACTAGATTCGTTTAAAAACGCAGTTCATTCATAAACGAATCAACGCTGTATTGCAGCGGCTCAGCTGTTACTTGAAAAAAAAAAAACAATTTTCGTTGATGAAATAGAGCAAAAACAAGAACTGTTGTGTCTAAAATGTAAGTCACTTAATATTAACTTCTTGTTTAATGAACTGTTGTATTAAATCAATATCACATTTGCAAACTCCCTTAATAATCATTAAAAGCTGTCACCTCATCTTAGTTCATCGCGATCTCACAAAACTCCATTATAATCGACGAAGCTCTCGACACTGCACAATGAATATTTTATTTACACCCCGTCAACACTGTGTTTGTTATAATGAGAGATACGTCTGTGATACATTACTCAACGCTGCAGAAACACGTAAGTACGTTAGAACTTTTGAAGCTCCCTCAGCGCAAACACAAATATGCTGACCGGGTCAGTTCGCACAGGTACTCCTAATTATTATTTCATAGTCGCACGCAGTAGTTTTCAGTCGCAAATGCGACTGAAATGGTCGCACTGTAGAGCCCTGAATATCTTTGTTGGACAACAGGTTTGTAAACGACTCATACACATGTAAAACTGTGTCGCACACGTGCTACTGTAGTACATTTACTCAAGGCTCAGACCGATTTTTGTCGCACTGTACAGCCCTATCCAAACCTGTTCCAGATTGCAGATTCAGGAGCAGCTCAATTTCACGTCCGCCTTCCTTCACTCCACACAGTCGTACACAGAAATATGTCAACAACTAGACTTTATCGTTATTATCGCGGCAAGACGAATTCTTATCGTGTGGAGAATTTTTACCGGTATATCGCAAACGATAAGATATCGCCCATCCCTAGGCCTGACCCAGCCCAAAGACAAGAAGAAGCACATTGATCACATGTTTACTCCTTTGATTTTTGTCCCTTTTAGTATTGTATACTGTAGTACAGTGCATTGTAGGCTGTATACTGTACAATGAACAAATTGTATGGCCCTGAACATTGTGCTTTCCATTTGTTAACAGTACTGACTGCTCAATAGATTTTGACTGGTTGCAGGTTCACAGCAACAAAGAACAAGAATTACAGTATCACAGAGACAAAGGACAAGTTTGTGAGATGCAGGGTACAGTAGGCCCTACTGTAAAAATAGGGAGGAGGAAGAACAAAAACAATGCAAAGAGCAAAGCAGAGTAGTAATTTCTTATCAATTTTGAGCTACTATGATAGAACATGTTTTCGTTCATCAAAAGACAATGACGGAAAAATATGAAATTTGTTTTGAGATTAAAAATGTACTTCTCTCTGAGGACTATATGTTTTGAACAATGTGTTTTCTATTTTTTGGTGTATTGTTTACTGACTGCTTGATAGTGTATATCATTTTGATCACTTTGTTTATGATTTGAGAGCAGTGTTTGATTTTGAACACAAGTAAAACTGTTTTGAGGCGAAAGTTTCATTTTGCAAGAGGAGTCAGAGGTTTTTTAAATAGTGCTTGAAGATGAGGTTTTGTGTTTAATGTTTTCAGAAAATGGAGCAAGGTTTCAGAAATTGTGTTTTAGCAATCGAGAAAAACTGTAAGTGAGTCATTGTGATTGAACCGAATCATTTAGACGGTTGATTCATTCAGGAACAAAACACCATCATGTTGCTCAGGAGATGAAAAACAGCATTGTCGCTGTGTTTGGAATTATTTTTGCAGGAGAAATAGAGCAAAAACAGCTAATATGGTGTCTAAAACGTAGGTCTGTTGATATTAACTTATTGTTTATTGTTGTATAAAATCAATAGGCTATCACATTTGTAACCATGCTGATTTTTTTTTTAAACGGCACTCTCCGTGTGATATTAACTATATGAGATGATATAAATATATCGATTTTCTGCCCCCTTATCTTGAATTAAGTGATCATTCTTATAATGCATATTAATAGACTGAATCATGCCGTGAAAGAACGCACTCTACGCTTACGCGCACTAAGTTAGTGTAGTCGCTTATGCGTGCACTCTGTAAGTGTGTTTTGTTTGGTTTTTGCGATATACTCGATAATATCATGATGTCTCACGAGTTCAGTAACGTATTTGCTCTAAATCTGCACTGATTTGGCTTGCATGAACTTCACCAAGAAATTAATGAGTGAACATAACGTAGAAAAGTAACCCGCCAAATTGGCTAGTGATTTGACAGCGTTACCCGCCACAGTTGATTTTCACCTGCATTTGGCGGGTTGGCGGGTGTTAATTTCAAACCCTGATCATAACCCTAGAAGAATGAGCCACCACGTGCATGATTCTGGAGTGCCCCCCAGCCATTTATTTCACCGTGTTTGATTTACGGATATTGCTCAAAAAAGAGACTCCAAAGTGGGCTCGTCCGGGATTTGAACCCGGGACCTCTCACACACTAAGCAAGAATCATACCCCTAGAACAACAAGCCGTGGCATGCATGAAACTGGAGTCCCCCTCAGCCATCTGCGGATAATGCTAAAAAAAAGAGCCTCCAAAGCAGACTCATCCGGGATTTGAAACAAGGACTTCTCACACCCTAAGCAAGAATCATACCCCTAGACCAATGAGTCATTGGTACTTCTGCAATGGAGGCTGCCTGGCCACGTATTTCACTGTGCTCGATGCTTCAGTCGCTCAGACATCCTGCCTGTGTAGCTGACAAGTGCAGAAAGAGGGCTCCTGCAACTGGGCGGATTTCTGAGAAACTTGATTTTGCCGTACCTGCACTAGCTTGGCCTGCCTTCAAAGTATAATGCATATTAAAATGTCAACAACAAAATACATGAGCTGAATTAAATGGCAGAAGGCTACATTGCGGCACTGCCACACACATGCGGTTTTCTCTGAAGAAAAACTATCTGAGGTCTGTAATGCTTCTTCACAGAAGGTAACGGTGACACCATTCTGCTAAATTTAGTTCAATGTCGTTCCTGTTCAGTTTAATATGTTCTAGATTCTTTGGGCACACTCACCATGTCACGCATCACAGGTGCACGGTTAAAGGAGGCCACTGTAGCACTACCTTTCAAGAACACTGCCACAGAAAAGGTTGTGATGTAAGCTCCTCTTTGCCAAGCACCGTCAGTCAAAACCTTGCAGGTTCCACCGAGATTTGAACTCGGATCACTGGAATCAGAGTACAGAGTGCTAACCGTTTCACCATGGAACCAAGCAGCAGCTGGGGCGTCGGCTCTTCTGTTTGCAGTGTTGAAATGACTCAGAAGGAGGCACTGAGAAAAGCAAATGACCCGCGAGCATCAGAATGGTGCCCAAAAAGCAGTCCCTGCCAAAATCCAAGATCAAACCAGGGACCTTTAGATATTCAGTCTAACGCTCTCCCAACTGAGCTATTTCAGCCTTAGTGTGCTAACCTGTAACCTACTGAGTGACCCACTCAACGCAACGCGAGCAGTAGGTAAGAGACTTAGTAGAAGGACAAGACATCGACGTTGAAAGACAAGTACCTAACAATGCAGTGCAATTGAGCCAAAGAAAGCAGGACGACAGCCGCTCCTAGAAAAAAACAGCAGTTTCAAAGCTGCAGGTGGACTCATCCAGGATTTGAACCCAGGACCTCTCACACCCAAAGTGAGAACCATACCCCTAGACCAACGAGAGGATGTGGTAGCCAGAGGATGCTACCGCAACTAGCAAATTCAAATTGAAGGCTCACAGGGTTGTGAAGCTTTCTGAGAAATTCTTTTCTGCCGTACCTCCACACCTTCCCAAACCAATATTGAGAAAAAATGGCAAGGCAAAGGACACGTGGCTCGAGTCAACTGCAGGCGGCTACCCTGCAACGCAGCCCATCTGGGCCATCTCAGAAACGACACCTCATTGCAATGCAAGCACTCTAACCAAACGAGCTAAGTGGTCGACCAAGTTTATCTTGCAGACGAGGAATAAAGAAGAACAGCGAGATGCGGGCTTGAATATGTGCAGAAGCAGCACTAGTCTAAAGCAGCACTAGACCCAGAGAAATCAGCAAGGATTTATACTGCTCAAGAAAAGAGGCACCAAAGACAGAGGCGGGCTCGTCCAGAATTTGAACCTGGGACCTCTCGCACCCTAAGTGAGAATCATAACCCTAGAAGAACGAGCCACCACGTGCATGATTCTGGAGTCCCCCCCAGCCATTTATTTCACCATGCTTGATCTATGGATAATGTTAATCAAAAAAGAGACTCCGAAGTGGGCTCGTCCGTGATTTGAACCCGGGACCTCTCACACCCTAAGTGAGAATCATTCTCCTAGAATAACGAGCCATGGCGTGCATGAAACTGGAGTCCCCCTCAGCCATTTATTCCACCGTGCTTGATCTATGGATAATGCTAAAAAAAAAAGAGGCTCCGAAGCAGGTTCATCCGGGATTTGAAACAAGGACCTCTCGCACTCTGAGCAAGAGTCATACCCCTAGACCAACGAGTCACTGGGACATCTGCAATGGAGGCCGCCTGGCCACGTATTTCACCGTGCTCGATGCTTCAGTCGCTCAGACATCCTACCTCTGTAGCTGGCAAGTGCACAAAGAGGGCTCATGCAACTGGCCAGATTTCGGAGAAACTCGATTTTGCCGTACCTGCGCTAGCTTGGCCTGCCTTCACAGTATAATGTTGATTAAAATGTCAACAACAAAATACATGAGATGAATTAAATGGCAGAAGGCTACATTGCAGCACTGCCACACACATCATGCTGTTTTCGCTGAAGAGAAACTGTCTGAGGCCTGTAAAGGCCTGAAGAACTCCCTGCTCCCCTCTGCCGAAACCCGGGATTGAAACAGGGTCCTTTAGATCTTCAGTCGAACCACTAGATTTTAGCAGAGATTGGAGGAGGCTGAGATTTTAATAGAGTCATGAGGGGAACATACCGCTAAAGGAATTTTCAAGGAAATGTTTACCTGCAAGGTCATGCTTATTGTGTTCTACCAAATATCTTTTGAATCCATTTTATTCTTTACAAATGTAGTGGGTCGAGAAGTGGGTATGATATCACTTATTAGTCGCCACGCCCCTTGTATGGTTCATCCAATTCTATGCCCTCCCGGAACGTGTAAAAGCGGAACGTTACGGCATTGCTGGAGGCCTGGGTACCGTTTGTGTCGTTCTGTCCAAGGACCGTCCCTTCCGGTTGGCGAATGTTTCCTTTGCTCCTGTGAAGTTGGACGTGGTGGTTGGCTAGCGGCTGTTGCCTTTTATGGTGGACTTACCATAGTTTATTCATCGATTGGTCACTCCTCATTATCTGCGTGGATTCATAATTGTAGTACAATATCAAGGTAAGGGAAATCAGGGTAGCTTGGTTATCGCGCATTGAGTAGCTGGTGTGTTTTAATGTTTACCCCCTTGCAGTCCTGTGCTGTGGCGTGGCGATGCCTCTTGTTGTTGCGTGATCGCTTTGTTAGATTAAATGCTGTGGCCGTAAACAGAAGGTATGTGAACTACGTTTTCTGATGTGTATTGTTTTTTTTATATAGTTCATAGTGTAATCGTTTCATGTTTTTATTTTTAGGAGTAATTGACATTTTAAATTTAAACTTGTGGGGCAACATTCGGATGCTGCTGTCTTGTCCGCAGTCTGGGCCTGCGCTACGTTTGGAGCCTGTCTTATTCGTGTGTGTGTGCGCGTTGCTTTGGCTGGAGTAAGAACGGCTTGCATCCGCCTTGTGTGTGTGTGTGTGCAGTTTGATTGTAGTTTATATTTTGTTTTTTTGTTTGATTACAACTGCGTTTGAGTAAGTTATAATTTTTGTTCTAATTGTATTTATTTGATATTGTGTGATAAGTGAAGGCTAGTCTCACTTAATCGCCTTATTTATGTGTTCGTTTTGTTTAATTCAAGTTTGGAAGTTTTGTTTATTTTGATTACTTATTTTTTGTTTTATTTATTGTTTTGAACTGTTTATTGAGAGTGGTTATTCCTTTGTCTGTGGTCTTCCACTCTCTTTTGTTTCATTATTGAGAATATTTTGTGTTATTGTTATGGAATTTGTTTTGTGATATTCAAAGTGTTATTTGAATTCTGATTTTTGTTACAGGAGCTGAGGTCCAGGGGGGGCAGTTAGCCAGTTCTTTATGTGGTGGAGGGTCCTTTGTCACTGAGTGTTGTGTGCTGTGGTTGATTTCACTGCGTGTCTGCGTGTTTGGTGAGATTTGTACATCTGGTGATACGATTTGTGATATAGGAGCCTTAGGCTCAGTTGCTGTCTTGCCTGCCTCTGCTAACCTTGCCCTCCTGTTTATTGTACGCAAGTGTGTGTAGTGTTCATGTCATGCAGTCTTTTAGTTTTTATTACTGATTGCACTAAATAAAGTTTAGCATTTTTGATATCCACGTCTTGGGCCCTCTTTGCACTAGTGAACCTGTGTGCTCCTTTGTGGGTAATTGTTAGTTCCCTGGTAACAGGGTGGCGTAGTCTGCTACATCGAGATTGTTGAAATTTTCCCTTTACCATATTGCCACAACTATCCTTTCAAATCATTTCATGTAAACTACCACACTAGTATACGTGAACAACAACACAGACAAAAACATATATATTTTTTTATTTAATGACATTTTCACTTTTATTTGAAATCACATTTTTGATCATTTCTAGAAAAAGCTTTAATTTAAATACATTTAAACAAATGCAAATGTGCAATGTACAGCTCAGACACACTCATTGTCCAACACAGTCATTGTCTAGAAATTATTTTAGCATTATAGAGGGTTTTCTGCTTATATTCTGAGGCAATAAAATAGATAAAACAAAATGTACAAATTATGGTCATTGAATTTGTATAATGCATCAGCTTGTGAGAATGATCTACTTGGAAATACAGTTATTAATCGTCATGAAAACTAGGTTAAATGTTAAATGATTAATATATTCAGCTGAATTATCCTAACACCTATCTATATATTATTATTTTCCCCCCAGTTTCACCAGAGTCCACTGGAATCTATTTAAAGACAGGTATCCACAATAAAAATTAAACCAGCTGAATATCATTTAAAATTCTTTAACTATGATAAATAAAAACAAAATCATGATTTCACATCCACATAATTTTAGCCCATAGTGTGGATGAAGGTCTTGTGCACCTCTCTGTAAGCGTTTCTTAGGAGTACATATGGAAAACACATTTCCAGCATGTCTTGACTCAAGAACGGTGACTGCTCCACTATCTACAACCCAAAGAATACAAAGGTAAGATTTGTATAATAAACTTTTTAAAATACGAATAATTATATTACTCTCCAAAAGTTTAGTACCATATGTAGAAGGAGATAAACTGAATCTCTGTTCTTTATTTCCACTCGCTCCACATTCTGACCTAACTGCAGCAAGATAGATGATGCCACCTACAAGATGAGCGTAATCAGATATATTAGATAAAATATTTTGGTAAGACTATACAATAAGGTCAGATGAATGATTAGTGCATTAACTAACACTAACTAACAATTATCAATATATTTGTTACAGTATTTACTAATTTTTGTTAACATTAGTTAATAAAAATACAAATGTATTCACTGTTGGTTCATGTTAGCCCAGGTCCTAATATTAATAATACTAATATTAACAACATTTCTTTTTAATAATGTATTGGTAAATGATGAAATTAATATTAACTGAGATTAACACATGCTTTAAAACAATTTTTAATTGTTGGTTCATGTTAACAAATATAGTTGACTAACATTAACAAATGGAACCTTATTGTGATGTATGGAATGACACATATTGAATTCTTGCTGTGCATTCAACGGTGTATCATTCACCTTCAGGAATTCTTGAAGCTGAGTCTGGATATTTTTTCTCTGGACAGTGAACATAGCTGCAGCAAGATGGTTAACTGCAGTTGCCAAGCAATGAATGTTGTTTTGGTGACCTGTTGAAAAACAAGTCAAATTCATTTGAGTTTCAGAAATAGTTAAGCAAAATACATCTTAAAAGATTTGCATTTACGGTAAATATTGGGCTTGTATATATGGTCTGTCAGAAAGCTATGATGTGGCTGGTTATGGTGAACAAAGCACTGATATTTTAGTAATACACTAAAAAAAAAAAAGCAGTCTGTTTCCTTTTATATAAGTCAATATACATCAGTCATAAAGTTTTTGCTCCAGCTAAGCAAGTGAAGATATTCTGGAGTTTATCTACGTTCAGTGATAATCTGCTCCTTGCACTGTTTGTTTTTGTTAGCTTGTTGTAAGACTGCTTTTGCATTGTCCCTTATGCAACTCCTGCTCTTCTGCCCAACGTTACCTCCATGTTCTCGGCTGTAGAATGAGTTTGGATCCAGGCACAGGGTGGGTAAAGACACGGCTATGAAAACAAGCAGCAGGCAGGTGATTTTGAACTCCTCCTCAATGGATGAGTTGTCTGGCAAGGAGAATAATGAATAATATATTGGAAAAATTTGATTAACTAGAGATGTCGTTCCAGATAGGTAAACTTCTATATCAGGACTTCACCTGTCTGCATGTTTGCTATGGCTGAAACCAGAGCAGGGTCGATCTCACATGGCAAACCAGCTGCCGAAGCCATTTCATACACACGCGTGTACTCATAAAAAAAACAAAAAAAAAACAATCCAAAAATAGAAATGTCTGAAATTAGGATTTCTGTGAGGACGAAAAAGCAAACATGAAATGTAAATAAAAGCACTTTATTTGTCAAACATTTCTGTCAAGTCAAATCACATTTATTTATGAAGTGATTTATCCAATACTCATAGTTTCAAAGCAGCTTCACAATAAACTGTCACAGTCTTCAGCCGGTGTGCCCAGGAGGGCCACCAGATGACTGTGTTCTGGGAGCACATGGCTTGTGTGTGTTTGTCTGTTGCCAGGTGTTCTGCGGGCTATTGTCTGGAACCCGCCATCTTGGTACTCGTTTTGTTTTAGTTGCTCACCTGGGTTTTCCTCGTTAGCCTCCTCGTTTGGTTTCTTATTTATTCTCCTGGATTCTGTCATCCTGTGCTGATCCGTCATTTTTTATTGTGTGTGTTTTGTGTCTGCATGTGGTGCAGCTTTGAGCCTGCTTGTCTGTTTTTCCCCTTTGGGGTGGTTTGAGTTTGTTTTTGTTTAATTTTTTATGACTAAAATAAAGTACCATTTCCCCAGCGATTGAGTCCTCGCTTCATCTCCCCACACGCACCGTGACAGAACAGATCACCCAACATGGGGACTCAGCAGAGAATGGGCTCACACAAACTACCGGTCTCCACTCTCTCCAGCCCCCTCTACCAGCACATGCTCCAGCTGGAGACCCTGAGCTACCTCCGTCAACGAGGGACCAAGCTGAGGGAGTTTGCCGTGGAGTTCAGGAACGCGGCAGAGGGGCTGGGCTATAATGACTCTGCGCTGAAGGACTTATTAAATTATGCCCTGGATAAGATTAGCCTGGAGCATGTAGGGTTTTTGCAAGCATGCATCCTGAGAGGTTTGTGGGAGTTAGTTGGCACTCTTCAGCTAGGGGGCGCAGAGACCTCCTGGTGAGGCCGACCAGACGGCAGCGCCGCGAAGGTGACCGAGGGAAGTGCCGTGCCCCCAGTGGTGGCGAAGGGGGGGAAGCTCCCAGGAGAAGCGATGAAGCTGCAGCGCTCCCAGTGGTGGCCGATGAGGTTGCAGCGTCCCCTGAGGTGGCAGAGGAAGCTGCAGGGCCACACTCTCGGAAACGGAGGAGGGGAAGGAAGAATGGGTCCGCCTCGCCACACCTAGAGGTGGCCGGAGAAGCTGCAGCGCCCCCAGAGGCGGCTGACGAAGCTGCAGCGCCCCCAGAGGCAGCTGATGAAGCTGTAGCGCTCCCGGTGGTGGCCGAAGAGGTTGCAGTGCCCCCAGAGGTGGCTGATGAAGCTGTAGCGCTCCTGGTGGTGGCCGAAGAGGTTGCAGTGCCCCCAGAGGTGGCTGATGAAGCTGCAGCGCTCCCGGAGGTGGCCGAAGAGGCTGTAGCACCCCCGAAGGTGGCTGACGAAGCCGCAGCACCCCCAGAGGCAGCTGATGAAGCCGCAGCACCCCCGGAGGCGGCAGACAAAGCTGCAGTGCCACCCTCTCAGAAACGGAGGAGGAGGAGGAGGAAGAAGGCTTCTTCCGTCCTTCAAGGCCGGGAGGCCTCCCTAGAGCCTGGTGCCCTGCCCAAGCGCTCGCCTGCCGGCGGCCCAAGCGCCTCGCCCTGCCGGCGCAGCCCAAGCGCATGCCCTGCGGCGCCGCCAAGCGCTAGCCGCCCACCGGCGCCGCCCAAGCGCTCGCCCTGCCGGAGACGACCATGTCCTAGGCCCTAGAAGGCGCCACCCATGCTCGCGCCCTGCCGGCGCCGACCCCAAGCGCCCGCCTTGCCGGACGCCGCCCAAGCGCCTTCGCCTGCGGCAACAGCAAAGCGCCTCGCCCCCTGCGGCGAAGCACCATGCTCCTCGCCCTGCCGGCGCGCCTGTCTGCCAGCCCCCCGGCCGGCCCAAGTCCGGCCTGCCGGGCTCTAAGCCAAAGCTCGGGATTCGAGCCCTGCGGCTACCGCCTAAAGCTCAATCTTCGTGCGCACTGTCGGCTCACTTAAGTTCGCTCTCTGTCAGCTGCACCCCAGAGCTGCCCTGAAAGCTCCCTTCTTGAGGCGAGATCGATCTTGCCTGCCTTGCCAGAACCGCCCTGGCCTCCTGCCCTGCCGGCCCCGCCCTGGCTTCCTGCCCTGCCGGCAGCCTGGCTCCTGCATACTGGCCGCACCCTGGCCTCTGCCATGCTGCCGCCCTGGCACCCGGGTTTACCTCTATCCCCAGGGCCTCTTCCACTACATGGGCCTGGCCCACCATCCCTCCCTCTGATCCACCTCCGTTCCGCCTCCCTCTGGGATTGCTCTTGGAGCGTCTGGAATCTGCTCCTTAAGGGGGGGGTTCTGTCACAGTCTTCAGCGAGTGTGCCCAGGAGGGCCACCAGATGACTGTGTTCTGGGAGCACATGGCTTGTGTTGTGTGTGTCTGTTGCCATGTGCTCTCTCCTGTCTAGTGTCTGACCCCTCCCATCTTGTTACCTCGTTATAGTTTAAGTTGATCCACCTGTGTCTCCCTCGTTAGCCTCATCGTTTGGTTTCCTATTTATTCTCCTGATGTCTGTAATCCTGTGCTGATCCGTCATTTTTCACTATGTGTATGTCTGCATGTAGTGCAGTTCCTATTCTGCCTGTCTGTTTTTCCCCCTCGGGGTGGTTTGAGTTTGTTTTTGTTTCATTTTTTATGACTAAAATAAAACACCATTTCTCCAGCGATTGAGTCCTCGCTTCATCTCCCCGCACGCACCGTGTGCCCAGAAACCAGAAACACTATATACTGTTGTAAAATTAATCAGTTATGAACTTAACTATGAAACTTTAATTTCGGCTGTAATGTCTATTGGCCTGGTTGGTGATGCGGGCCTGTGTGTGTGATAAGCAGAGTGTATGCGCGTTGTGCACCCGCCTATAGGTGCATATTACTAACGCACTCTTTAAATAACAAAAAAAAGCTATCTGGCCATGACTTAGACCAGGTTTTAGTTGGTCAATGGTGCAGTCTATTTCAGTTGCCTCAAAATAGCAACACACCAACAATGCACCTGAACACACCTCTTTTTCAGACCAGCACAATCGGCGCACAAATGGGTGCAAATGCATTAGCTATTTAAACAACGCAGCGCAGGATGTGACAATGACAACTGCATCGGGCTGAAACTAGCAAAAAACACTTGCGTCGCGCCTGACGCCGCATTGCGCCAGGTGTATGATAGAGCCCACAAAGTTCAAAGTTTTGCGTTTACTCTTTCTCTCTTCCCTACAGACAGATACAAGCTAAATGAAGAAATGTTATTCCAGTAGCAGTGACTCAGTGATTTACCTTGATGTCACCGTCAGGGTAGATGAAGTCCTTTAGACATTTGATGGGTCTCATTAGAAACGGGCAGTGTCTGTCCATGATCTACAGATGGAAACGATCAGTAGACTTACGTCCTGTGCTCACTCATAACCCAGCAGTACATAAAAATGTAAAACTGTTATGAATTTATTATGTTTATACAGTGGGTAAAATAAGTATTGAATACATCATTTTTCTCAGTAAAAATATTTCTAAAGGTGCTGTTGACATGCAAGTCCAAGTAATCCATACATACCAAGAAAGGAAAGAAATTAAGTTCTGTGTAATAAAGTAGAATGACACAGGGAAAAAGTACTGAACACATGAAGAAGGGAGCGTGCAAAAAGGAATGGAAAGATGTAGCGTCTGGACCATCCAACACACTATATATTTCCTTTTTATATACCAAATACTCTGTAACCAGTTGAACCTTTCCCCCCGGAATGCGTAACACCCCAGGGAGTCGAACAGGCTTCTTTGTTGCATGGAAACCAACGCTGATATCACTGGGTTTAATGGCCAAAAGAATGCAAAGCAGGGAAAATCCCTGCATGTCCCAAGGAAAAGCAGAGTAGAAATGGACTGTGTTCTAGTTAATTCATAGAAAAACCGTTATTTGAATGAACACACATATTCTTCAGGCCATTGAGTATATTATTGTCATTGTGTATTTTGTCTTTGATATTCTTAGACTATTTTAGTATGCTTGTGAGGGAACCCATTCCTGATCATCCCTTTTCACTATATGTAATCTTACCTTGTTTAGTATCTATGAATTTGCCTTCTTATGATCGAACCAAGCGTGTATATTATATATTGGTACAAAGGCAATATATATTAGGGCCCTGAGAAACGTTAATAATTTCGATTTAAGTCCATTTGCAAATTACCATGCTTAGAGAACAAAGGGTCGTAAACCCTCCAGCAATTGCCACCTCCCGCTCGGAAATTCCATTTTGCTCATTGGACAAGCCCATCTTGAAAGGCGGAGATCTTCTCCGACCTTAAAGGCCCGGCTCCAGGGACCCGCCCCAGTCGGTGGTTCGGTCAGATGCTAAGATGAAGATGTGAGAGAACGCTTCAGGATACCAAAGCTTGTGCCAGGCCTTTCGGCCTCGACTTTCCATTCACAAAAAACTCTCTGACTCAAACTGGTTCTTTTCATCAACTAATTTCAGCACGATCTTGGGCCTTAAGGATCAAGAATCTCTTCGACCAGCGAGATTCAAAGTATCAAACTGAGGCTTCTTAATTTGATACTTAAGTATACAGTTCACCTTTTTACAAGGTGTGTTTTGAACATAAGAATCTGCGTTTTCCCTCAGTTTTAGATCTGATGAATCTATGCAAGTGTTCCATAAAATCATTCTTGTGGTCTTCGGCTGAGTAAACTTAACCTTTATACAACGGCTGTGTGTGTGTGTGTGTGTATGTTAGACCAGTTTAGATGTTTATGTAGTATGTTAGACTAGTTAAAGTGTTTATGTAGTATGTTGGACTAGTTTAAGTGTTTATGTAGTTAATAAAAAATTACTTGTATCCCACTTGGACGTGTCATTGTTTGCTCTACCGGAGTCACTAATCATGCAGATTTACATTACAAGCTTGGTAGAATTGTACAGTAAGAAATTTATTTCCCTTAACCAGGAAATTAATTTTCTTAGAATTGACAAGACAGTTGACCATGAGTGGTCAGCTAAATATCTACAGCGGATCTAAAATTGAAGAGTTATTATAAAGTATGGTTAATTATAATATTCACTGAGCTGATTCGCTACCAGTTTGGTGGAAGACTGCGGGCATGATAAAACGAAAGTTATGAGTTTAAAAACTGTCAACTTAAAAGTGTGTGCTTGATAGCACAGGTTAAAATAGGACGTGACTTCAGATGCCCTGTTGTGTCCCTATTTGCTGGTTTGTTTAGATGCAGATAAATTGGGGGTTTGAATTGGTACTGCTATTTTAATTGTGAGAGTCTTTATGTATTTCTTGCTTAATGGCATCGGTGTAAGGTTACTCTGATTTTAGCAAAGAAACCCTAATTTCAGTATTAAAGCCTAAATCTGTCTTGACAAAGCGTAAGTATGAATCTCAGCTCAGCGGCATGTCCACAACTGTACCATATGTAATATGCTTTAGTGAAGAAATCACAAATTTGCAGTATTGTTTAAATTGTTTCTTGAAGAAGAAATCTCAGTACAGTTAAATCAAGGTAGATGTGAGCGCTGCTCCACTTTCTACAGCATAAAGGCCTTATAGATTACAATTAGATTGATGCAATTCATCTTCACTTTGACTGTATATATACAAGCCTACTAACCTGGTGGTCATTACTGTGTTTCACTCGCTGAGTGAAATTAAAGGTGTAATACTGTACTTTAGTACTCATGTGTGAGGCAAACATAACTACATATATGTTTAAACCGGTTTTAACTTACAGTAAACCCGTTTTGTAATTCTTTAAACAAGTGCAAGAAGTTTATTGTTACATTAGAGAAGCACTCAACGAAGAGTGCTTAGGAATGAACAGTCTGGAAGGTGAACGCACCAGTTCTAAAACGGTGACTGTGAAACTAGGAAAGAAGAAATGCCGTAATGACACTGGAGGAATTGGTTACAGTGCCAAAACTGTCACAGGAAGTGCTAACTTCAAATAGCACAACACGCCATGTGGTAACCAAACACTTGAAGCAGCTAAGCTAACACGAATTAGCATAGTTTCATTTTAGGCTAAGTATCATTAGCTTAACAATTTTTTTAGGTAACAATCTTTAATGAAGATTTTAAATACAGCATGTGTGTATGCAGTGTGTAGTAATTTGAATTTAACCTAATCCCTTGTTTCTGATTTTTCCATTTCTCTTCCTTCTTTTTCTTTTTTTTCTATGTTTCTCAATCTTCAATTCGTTTCAGCGAATTTAACTATCTAGATGTATCCTTCTTGAATGCTATTGCTCAGTTACTAATTAATTAAATCTAAATTTAATTAAATCTTAACTGTCTATCGAGAAAAGAATCATTAAGGTATTGGGTGCTTTTAGTAACACACTAATCACTAGTGCCGCTATTTGTTCCTAATACCAGATTTATTACCTTGTTTTAATAATAGCAGTCAGCTAATTTTAAATCCATTTACATGTTATACCCCCTTGATGTTCTCTCTGAACCTCAAAAAGAACCAGAGACATTTCTATTTTTGATTTGTTTATTTTCAAACATGTGCCTTAATTTTTATGACCCTGTTACACAAGTAATCTAGACAAACACTAGGCCATAACTATCGTCCTGAGCATATAATAAGCATAATCTGAATAGAAATGCTCTCCTTTTCCTTCTGCTTTTCCCTTTTCTCCTTCATACCTCAGAGATTAAGCCTGTTTGGGGAACCGTCAGTAAATTCTGAGTGATAATTTGACAATAAGAGTAGTCTTAAGTCATCAATCAAAACCCTGTTTATGCTCTTTTCAGCAAACATATGCTGACCCACACCTATCTTAGCAGTCCCCACTCTGTTTTGATTGTAGTGTCTCTCGCCCATGACGTCAAACAAGTGTGCACAAAATGTTGTAGATGCTCAGACTAACTGCCCAGAATGCAGACCAAGGAGGGCTGGCCAGGCGTTGTGAGGAAAACCCCCTACCCAGGGCCGACGACCACCTACTGAGCCGAAAGCAACTGGACACAGAGAGAAGTGTACCTCAGACTCAGGACTCAAGCGAGAGTTATGGCTACAAAAAGCTCACCAAGGTCATCATCTTCCTGACCCACAACCTAATGGGATTGAAAAAGGAGGAAATCGATAGATTTCAAGAGACTCCGATCCAGCAGCTGAACAACACTCAAGAAAAACTTGACATGGTCCAAAGAGAACTAAGGTACTCTTATAGGCTGCAAAAGGAAAAACAGTGGGAGAAACACCCTACTCCTGCAACCTCACTCAGCAGTGCAAAACTCCCTAAGGTGCACGAAGCTACGAAGGGGGGAGACAGCACTTTCTGCTTAACAACTCAGCAAACAGAACTGTAATACCTCCAGCAACCACAGAAAGGAGGGGGGGTCCCATCCAAGCATCCCCGCAGCAGCGCATGATGTGACCCCCAGAAACTTTAACAAGCTAGCCAGAAAACAATAGTTTCCTACTTTACGCAGTACGAGCAGTAATTTAGAACGGAGGAGTCGTTTTAAACATTGCTTGCAAGCAGACCCAATAATCAATCTTGTGTGTCTGTTTCATAAGTTAGTAACTTCTTATCCATGCGCATACAAGTTTCTGATCAAAATCAGATAATACTATAGCTTGAATGTGCCTTCCTACCAGCAGTAAGAAGTTTTCAGTGCTATAATGTGTTTAAATCGTACGATAAAAAAAAACTAACCTGATTTTAGCGAAGAAAACCTAATCTCTGTTGTTAGTGGAGCATAAATCTATTTTCTGAAGACGCAATCTCAGATTAGCAGCTCATAAAAATGGTACCAGAATAAATCGGTCTGATTTTGGGCGAAGAAATCCCCTTCTTCAGTACTGTGTAGGTGATCTGAGCGATGCTCCTCATTTCACTGATTTAAGGCCTTATTATGTGTTATGTATCAATGTATTCATATCGACCCACTCATGTGAAACATTTACGTAACTTTTATACATGCGCGCACCAATTTCTGATCAAAATAAGATAAGTCTATTGCTTGAATGTGCCTTCCTACAAGCAGTAAGAAGTTTCAGTGCTATAATGTGTTTAAATCGTACGATAAGAAACTAACCTGATTTAGCGAAGAAATCCTAATTTCTGTTGTTAGTAGAGGGAACAGCTGTTCTGATTGGTAAACCTCAGATTAGCAACCCATATAAATGGTACCAGAATACATCAGTCTGATCTTGGGCGAAGAAATCCCCTTTTTCAGCACTGTGTAGGTGATCTGAGCGATACTCCTCATTTCATTAATTTAAGACCTTATGTGTTACGTATCATTGTATTTCATTTTGATTCGCTCATGTGAAACATTTACGTAAAAGTAATGGTGTTATTCTAGCGTAGCTAAATACGAAAAAAAAAATTTTCCCAACCCCCAATTGGGCCTGTGAATGTGCTGTTTTGACTAATGAATGAATTTGTATGGGACATGCATGAGTTTCCCATGCATGCTCACAGCAGCGCAAGTCTGCTCCACTTGCACCTGTTGTGAGCTTGCATTGGTCTCCTAGCAACACGTGACCCCGGAGTGTGAGCAGACTCTTCCGGTTAATCTGACAACAGCACCCACTTCACAGACCTGTGTGTAAACAAAGAACTGCGTGTAACTAATGCTAACTCTTAAGCTAAGCCCTTTACCTCAACTGCTAGCTGTTAGCATCTGACTAACGCTTAGATAAGCGTGTAAAGTGTAACTTTCTAACCAAACCTCTCTCTCCCTCTCTCTCTCCGTCACGCCTGGTGTCACTTCCTGTTGATGCCATCACAGGTCCCTGTGGTACCCACCCACATACTTTGTTTTACTTGTGTTATTGTTTTTTTTTTTTACTTTATTCTACCTTTTTTTAAATTTTATTGCATTTATTTACATTTGTTTGACACAAATGTACCAATACAGCTAAATTGATTTTTATTAAATTTGAGATGAAATTAAATCAAATTTGTATTATTTGATTTTATTACATTTTTATTTTTATTTATTTGTTTATTTACTTTCCCCTTTTAATTTCCTACAGCTCCGAGGACCCCTGTTATTTTTTTTTATTTTATTGTGTTGGTTGTGTTTTACTTTTACCTTATTTTTTTTATTTTACCATCACCATCGTCGTTTTGGATAGGATTACAGTAGTTCGAGCAACTGTTGTTTCTTTAGCGAGTTATACAGGTTATTAGTAGCCTTATCCCTGTTTCCTCTCTACTTCTCCTCAAGCCTCAGTGCCAGGCATAATACATTGAAGGGCAGCTACCATTAAACACAATGTAGGCTAAGATTGAACTAGGAACAATTCCCACTGTTTCTTTTTCTTTTTCTTTTGACGAGGTATTTGGTGGGTCCCTGCTTGTTTAGCTAACAGCCTAACCCTAGGGTTTTGAAGTCTATTGCAGCATCACCCACAATTGACACCTGCTTAGCCATATCTCTTAAGAAAAAAACTAAAATAGATAAAATCTTCCCTTTTTTTTTTTTTTTTTGTTTTTTATGAGTTCATTTCTTATTCAGTTCGTCATAGTGACCAAACCCGTTAACCATCAGTGCTTTGAGTAATAGTTTGACTACATGTATAGCCCAAGCATCGGCTGACCCCTGCTTACGGCCCCTCAAAAAAGTTACTCAAACTCTCCCTTTGTGGTCACGAAACACAAAAACATAGCACCGACGCAAGTGCCTCACCACCAGCTATCATCCTTAAGGCCTACACAGCACGTCCCATAGAGATAGCTTAACACTTCTGTACGTACTTGCATTTGTCTTGTCCCTTTCTCTCTCTGGTGTTCTCACAAGTGTGCCAGGATGTCGCAGACATTCCACAGACATCCAGCCCTGGCAGCTTACCAGGACCACCTGGACACTCAGTAGTGCACTGTAATGGACATCATTCAGCTCCAAGCAGCCAATGACCTGCTATGGCAAAGAAAGGAACAGCGAGACTACGACATAAGCGAACACTTGACCAGCATCATCCTCTCTTCGGCCCACACCCTCAAGGGACTCAGACAGGAGGTAAATGAGCTGAAACTGCAAGTCACAGAATTATACAGAGAACTGACACCTGCTCAACGAGAGAAAGCACCGAACGGATGCAAAGAACCCCACAGAATGGTTCGACAGAAGGAAATCACCAGTCTTCAAGAGGCTCTAACAGCTGCTAGACACCAAACGCCGCTGGAAAAAGCCATCACACAGAACTTGAAAAGAGAACTGTTTCACACAAAATCACTCTTAAAAACAACATATGTGGAAATAAATGAGAAAGACACCACATCTTAGTCCTTACAAGGCCACCTGCATACAGACAAAGCTGAGGTCCAAACCCTGACTCAGCAATTAGAGAGGAGCTTGACTTGGTTCAGAAAAAATTTAAAACAGTCCTACCGACTTCGCATAGACTTAAGCAAAAGACAGCCAGCTGAACATCACATCACCAGCAGTGCAATCCCTCCACGCCTGTGCACAGCTACGAAAGGGGGGAAAGGGAGCCAAAGCCTTCTGCTTGACACTTCACAAGTCAGCTCCCTGAAAACCTCTGCAGCTGCAACAAAAAAAAAAAATAATAATTTTCAGGCGAACAGAAACAACGCAACGAGGTGAATTCAGAGTCACAAATGAACTGAAATATGCTTGAAAGACCACAAGGTGAACAGATAGGGAAAAAACGAAACCGAACTTCCCCTGGCCAGCAGGCCCACACCCTCAGCCAAGAGTCCGAACCTGCGAAGAGGGGGGGGCGAGAGCCCACTGTTCACACGTCACCAATCAGCAGCCACAAAGGGGTGGGGCAAGGACCTTTCCAGAGAATCACTGCAGACACACACACCGTGTGACCCCACAGACCCCAACGAGCTGGCCAGAGACAACACATCTGGCAACCTAAATACTCTCAGACCCAGAGTCTGAACACGGACTGATCGCTGCCTCAGACACCAAGCAGGGCCGGTGTGAAACTCCCCATGTTTACTACCACAGACTTTGACAAACTTACGCCAAAGCTCACAATTACCCTGGGATGGCGGAGGGCACCAGCTGCAAGAAGTCATCTAGGCACTAGGGCCTGCCGCACAATGCCTAATCAAAAGCTGCGTAACCTGACACAGAAGGCCTTTAACAAGCACAAGGCATCCACTAAAGGTGTTTGTCAAACCCCAATGATTCTGAACTTCACAACTCAGAATACAAAGCTGGCACCAGAAGGCACCCAGCATTGCCAAAATGCAAAAACCCTTCTACAGAAAGCCCCTAGAAAGAAGAGGACAGAGCCATCACCATGGAAACAGACCCAGGTTCCAGACCAACCAATGGGAAAAGGCGTCCTCATCCTGCAAAAACCACGGTATGTCCAACAGCAGTCCAACACAACATCCTCCTCCACACAACGGAAGCTACACAAGGACAGCTGGACACACCTACCTCTGGGTTACAGGAGCTGCTGACACTCGCAAAAGAGCTACTTGAACAAAACTCAACTAAGGAGTAATGAGAAGGACAAACCTCTGACTCCTTACCTGCTGCAACACAGCATCAGGCCCCACCAAGGGAGGAGCATCCCTTGAAACCAGTCGACACCCCAGAAGCAGCCAGACAACGTGGGATTGAGCAACGGGCCCACATGCCCAAAAGCGAAACCTCTACCAACACAACTCAAGCAAGCTCAAGTCGGTGCCACCACAAGAGCCAAGTGACACAGCAAACATCGAATTTCTAGTGACGTTGAGAAAAGCAGAGAGCTCACAACCACCTGCAGCTTTCCTGCCATCATCACTAGGTCAGATCGGAAAATTCTTCCCCTGATAGAATATCCATAAACAGTTCCGGCAATCCTGGAACACCTGCCTCGCACCAGGGAGAGTCTACCCAGCTGCCAATCAAGGGTACACAGTAGATAGGTAAACAAACATCACAAAAAACATCCTACCCGCGCCTAACTATTCAGGATGACACGGTGGGAACAGCCTCGACACCCTGGGCATAAGTCCGAGGAACCACACGTGTAAGCTACACAACACCAGAAATCACGACAGCATCCCCGGCCCAAACAGCCAAAAAACCACCAAGGGTCACAGCCTGTGAGTGCCAGGTGTGTGTTTCGTTGTTGCACCTCTGACATCGCTCGTGCTGTCTCTGTAGGACAAACAACGCTCGAAAGGGGTGCAATCCTTGTAGCGTCTTGGACCCAATCAACACCTATATATTCTATTCTATTAAAAAATACTCTGTAACTCCGTTGAAACCCTTCCCGGATGGTCAAACCAGGAAGTCGAAAAGGATCTGTGTTGCATGGCAACAAACGCTATATCATGGGTTATTGGCCAACAGTACGTAAAGAGGGAAAACTCCCGGCATGTCCAACGGAAAAGCAGAGTAGAAATGGAACGGTGTTATAGTTAATTCATAGAAAAAACAGTTATTGAATAGGAACACACATATTCTCAGCCTTGAGTCCTATTCTTGTCATTGTGTATTGGTCTTTGATATTCTTAGATATTTTTCGTATGCTTGTGAGGGAACCAGGTCCTGTAATCCCTTTCACTAATTAATCTTCACCTTGTTTAGTATCTATGAATTCTCCTTCTTATGATCGAAACAAGCTTGTATATTATATGGTGGTACATAGGCATTATATATTAGGGCCCTGAGAATCGTTAAAAATTTCGATTTAAGTCCATTTGCAAAATACCATGCTTAGAGAACAAATGGTCGTAAACCCTCCAGCAATTGCCAACTCCCGCTCGGAAATTCCATTTTGCTAATTGGACAAGCCCATCTTGAAAGGCGGAGATATTCTCCGACCTTAAAGGCCCGGCTCCAGGGACCCGCCCCAGTCGGTGGTTCGGTCGATGCTAAGATTAAGATGTGAGGAGGCGCTTCAGGATATCAAGGCTCAGTGCCAGACCTTTCGGCCTTGACTTTTCCATTCACC
>JADLZN010011046.1:0-10000 GCA_018155175.1 Sinocyclocheilus anophthalmus
TGACACGTCTTGGGTTTCTATAGTCTTTGGCTTAACCAATGCAAAAAACAAAAACAAGTATCTCTGCTTTATCAAAGAGATTTCGCCATCATATGGACAAAATTTAAAGCATAACCAACTCTTATTGCCTTTATTACCACAGGAAAAGAGCCATCATGAAGAAATTCACACATTTATAAACTGTAAGAAATAAATTTGAAATACAAAAGGGTGCATAGTTATTAATATTATTTACTCCTACAGTTACGTGATGCGTTTCTGGTCTCAATTTGTAAGGATTGAGAAGGTTGTAAATTATTAACTAATTTCTCTATCCAATAATATCACATCACGTGACAAAAGAATGAAAGACTCAAAAGGTGAACTAATCAATTCTCTTTCCGGCTCAGACTGCATTGGTTAAGTTTATGGGGCTGTCACGTGATGAACGAACGACTCAAACCTGAAGACTTGTCAGATTAGAGCTGAGGTGAGCTAATCATAGACTAAAGACCAGGTAAACAATGAATTAATCTTTTCTGTTTCTTATAGCATTATAGTTTTGTATTGTTTGTAGTGTGATCAACGTTTGCGTAAGTAGTAGACGTGTTAGGGAAGTAACACGTAACATTTTAATTACATTTTGCTAAAATGAACGAAAAGACTCTGAAAAAAGATTCGTTCATTTTGCTGAATGGGTCTCAAAGATCCGAGTCGGTAAAATGATCCGAACACTACAATGATTCCCATCACTACAAACTGGACCACTCGCGCTACACTGACAGCTGATTCAGTGGTTGCCGAGCAACATAAAAACCACAGTGCACTGCTCTTTTTTTCCCAAAATCAACCAAAAAAAAAAAAGGCAGTGCGGTGCAATACGTGTTTTCAGACCTGAAAAACACATTCTGTCTGATCGGGGCCTTAAAGTGGAAGTGAAGCAGTCAGTCAAGTTTACATTATTTAGTAAATTGACTTCCACTTTAATTAAAAAATATATAACAAACACTATTAATGTAACCATTTTAAAGAAAAATTATATTTTGTTATAGCTTTGGAGCAAGGGCGCCGCCATCTTGCAGTACCACCGCGTGTGACGTCACAGGGTTGGTCGCTCTGTGGCCAGTGAGTAATATAAGGCATTTCTTTATTTGGTTGGTAAAAGGGTTGCTTGTTTAAATTGAGTAATAAGCGACCTTTAAAGTACTGTTGAGCGGTACATATACAGGCTGGGCAATCTTGTGCATTTAGCGATACGGCGAAGGTGGCCGAGCAGACTTTGCCTTTACAGGTGGAATAGTCGCGTGAACCGCTCTGTTGGGCGTGAAGAGGCGGGTCAAACAATCAACGTTTGCATGTATACTCTCAATCATCATACACATAATATGCTGTGGCATCCTGCTCAGCAACTAAAATAGGACTGTACGTAGTTTGTACGTGCGCGTTCGAGTTCCGAACAGAACACTTCTAAGCGTGTGTGTGGGTGTGTGTGTGAAGAGAGTGTGTGTGTGTCTGTTTGAGGTGAGTGGCCCAGTCGTAGCCATAGAGACTGTGTGCTGCTCATAATGACAAACAATCCTGTTCATCCGATTCATCTCACTCTATCGGCTTCGGCTTAGCGTCACTTAGTACACTGCATTAATCGTTCTTGATCCTCTTTCATGCTCGACATCATTTTGATGGTTCTTAAAACGCTTTATAATCCGTGATACACACATGAGCGATACGCATGGGGCGTAAACACGTGATATGATAGAGCAGCGACCTAGCGGCTCGATGAGTCATACTGGCATCTATCTGCAGTCAAGTTTACTATCTCCATTGTCCTCTCAGGCGATTGCATTAACAATGACATAACTGAGCGAATGACACTAAATGACAGTTGTCATAAACATGCATAAATAAACCTTCATATTCATGACGTGTCATGATTATGAAGGTGTCATGTCAATCTTATGCACACCCCTTCAAGTAAAGTGTAAAAACCGGCTATTTTCACCGATGCAACCCGCGACGACACCTTGGGCCATGAATCACCATGGGCATATTTTTTTTAGTTTACTTCGCCATACATAGATATATTTTATATGGTTTTTAAAATGGCACAGTTTTTTATCTGAAAGTACACTCTTAATATCAGTCAGTCAAGCATTATAATATGATAATCCAGTATTATTTAATAATAGAAGTTTAGTACGGAGAATTTCAAGGGAGAAACGGGCCGTATGAACATATAATAGTCATTTTAACTGAACTTAGTTAAAATTAGCTTTTTTTTGGTCATTCAGTGTTTCTGTAAAAAATTGGGGAAAAACTAACAAAAATACTGATTAGATAATAATGATACGAATTCTACTAGAACAATATAAAACGCACTAAGGATCAATGAGCTGCTGGATGAATGAGTATTAAAGTCGTTGTGGGCGTTCGCTCGAACTGCTTTGCTGAAATCAAAACAGGGACGATAATAGGTGAGCGCCAGCCAATGAGATTGCCGTTTGCGCATTAGTTCCGCCCACTACTGGAGAAAGCGGCAGTTCTTAAAAGCTGAAGAACTCCAAAGGAGCGTTGTTATTTTGACAGGAAAATACAACATAGAATATCATTTACATGTAGCGCGTCAGTTCTCTCTCTCTCTCTCTGTATGTGAGACAAAGCGATGGCGAGTCATGCGCCGTTACACTAGATTTTACGGTACGTCAAACACAGGTGCGCTGCGCTTCCATTCAGATGAACTGAAAAACAGCACGACACTTTGAACGAGTGAACAGTCCTTCAGACCTTCAAAAAACCCATTGAATTTGCAATTGGAAACAGAAGTGCAAACATACATGAGTTTTAGGACTCATTCATGCAGCACTGTATATGCCGAATCACAAATATCACATTACCTTATCAGTTTTGAGATTACTTTCTTGGTACTTTGCCTTAGTTGTAAATAACTCGTAAATATATGCTTTATATTTGCTGATGAATTGCTCTTGAAGCCCTGGTTTATCGGTTTTACAAGCAATGTGATGCTCTGCATCCTGTTGAGGTCTTCTTCGTCTTTTATTTCTTTGGATTCCCAGCATTGTGACATAGGCCAGCTGTGCTGTAATGACTGGAAAAAAAGAAAAAGAAAAGAAATATAAGGTGAATGGAATAAACAACCATAATTATTTTTTTTTATCTTACTCACCAAAACACATGATTTACCCTGAATGATATACCTAAATATAGATTATATATGCCATCGCTTTAAACATTAAGGGTTTGTGCCACAGCGTGTCCTTCTTACAAACTAACAGTATTGGTGATTACAAAAATAATTTCTGATGTTTCTGTAATGGTTAATCCAGCAGTATGTGTAGCTCTTTAGTCACAGTAGTAAAAAAATAAAATAAAATAGCAAAGTGCTTTATTTAGTTTTTAATGCAGATGCCCAGTTTTGTGTTTTCTCTTTATTATGACAGGTGATCTAATACATTTATAAAGCACATGCAGTGCTCAAGAAATTTATTAGACTGTATTTACTGATTAATTGGGCATCTGAATAAAAAAATAATAATTAAGTGCTTTACTATTTTTTCTACCATTCTTGTAAAACAGTAAATAAAAAATAATTATGGATAATTTATGGAAAATTAATGGATAACAACAATAATATTTTACTAGGACTAAAGAGCTAACACAACCATTACAGAAACATAAAAATTCGTGTGTATTTATAACATCAATTACTAGGCCTACATTCTTTTTTTCAGAAATGGAAGTAACTTAAAATGTTGTTTGTAATTTTAATATTTGTATCTATAGGCCTATACAGCAAAACTACAGAGCTTCCAGTGGGTTATTTTACGGAGCTGTAAACACGGGAATCTCTGACCACATGCAATCTTTGACGAACACCCAATTCATATATCAAACTAGGCTATATGTTATTAAATTGTACATAGGCTATATATCAGATTATTTTATTTACAAGTTTCATGTTTGTGTTTATCCCGTTTTTCCCCCCGTTGCATCTGAAAATTACTTTCAGAAATTTTTTTTTCGAAGCATACCAACCCCCCCCCCAAAAAAAGTGCGGCGCCCCCAATAAATTGTGCCTGCCCCCTCACTTTGTGCGCTCTGGCGCCGACCCTGAGTGTATGTAAGCTACAACAACAGCAAGGAAGATAAATTAATTTGAGACATTTAAAACCAGTAAAGCAGTATTACAACAATATTTACAACAAGAGTTGTAAAATCGTCATTATAAAGTGCAACAATCTTTGAGAACTAAGCTGGAAAAACAGCACTATGCACTAACTTTCAGACCTCCTCTGTCTTACACCTCTGTTTCTCACACAATCTACTGTACTGACCGTTTTTAAGCACAGGCTCTTCAGCTTGTTTGCACTGAAGACACTGATTTAGTGGCCACGTGTCCTTTGGCTGTGTAGAGTCTGAAATGTTTCATCATTTTGACCACATCATTCTTCTCGTCCTGTCAGTGGTCTCACGATCTTCAACACTTCCAGTCACTAAAAACAAGAAAGCAAAGTACTGTGAACTGCTGTGACATTAACTATTACAATTTGCTTTATACAATGCTACTGAATGCATGCAATGTCTATAATAACTCTAAAAGTCTGATAGGTTAGAGGTTTTAAAAAGGCCTTACAATAAAAGTCACACAGAGAAACAGGATTATGAGTTGGCTGCTTATACGGAGAAAACAGTGTTGAGCCTCTCTCTAAAAAATGTCAAAATAAAAGCTTGTGGTAAAAATTCAGAAATTAAGCCGTAAATAGTAGATATTAGTACTGCAAATGTACAGTTGTACTATACAATTTTTATTATCTTTTATTTTACAGTGTAATAGTATTACAATATATTTCTTATTGTCTGATACTTTATTTTAAAATAATATATAAATAAATTGTTTTTTTTAGTAATAAGACTTGTCAATCATTAGGATGGTTCCTACGACAAATGTGAACAAACTGGTTTCCCTGTACTGAAAGATGTTTGAGTCGGTTCTTACAAAGAGTGAACCCAAGCGTGAACACCCACATGTTTCAAGTTTCTCCCAAACCATTCAGCCTTAAAAAGATGGTTTATCATTGCCATATTTCACCTCCCCAGCAAAATCACCCCTCATTCTCGAATGATTGTCTCCAATTTGAGCTATCTGAATTATTATCTGGTGAAATTCCTGTTTTTTATATCACAATATATATGGCAGAAAAAAATATTGCAATGTCAGTTTTTTTTAATACTTTGCAGCCCTAACAGCTAAATTTCAGACAGGACTTTAAGATAACATCTGTGTTTGTCTCTGAAATAACCATGAACATGTTGACTTTATCTAATGAAGTTTATTTCGAAACGTCAATGAGCGGTGGTCCCCAGCTGAAGACCCTGCAGAAAACCACGTGGTATGCGGTCAGGTTTAGGCCTGCCTCAGGGAAGAGGACGCCCCTGCCATGCATAGTCCACCATAGGCACCGTAGGAGGTGCGACAGGCCTAAGGTCCAGCAGAAAGACCACCTCGCTGTAATGAATAATGCATTTCTGGAGACAGTGGCTACTGTGAATAGAGCAGTTGGAGTCCAGGGAAGACTGGAGGACAACCAGGAGAGACTGGTGGCAGCAGGATAGACTGCTCCCGGGAGAGGCGGGCTGGTAACCCTATCCTCGAGTTTTCCAAGAGGAAGACACCCAAAGCTTACTACGAAAAAGAAACAAAGAAAACAACCCGAAGGCCCTCCGAGAGGCGGGATGAAAGAAGGGCCAACAAGGACGGACCACACGGTAACAGACGTAAGGATATCGGCAAAAGAGAAGATCCCAAGGAGGTGTGGGTGTGGCTGGGAAAAAATAACAACTCTGAGGGGACTTCACATCCACATGGGAAAGAAGAAGTGTAGTGGTGGTAGCCTGATGCAACCTTGCACTGCCCTGGTATGGGCAGGTCAGACAAATGGGATCCACGGCCGGGTTGACAACCACAGTGCCAACGGGCCCAATGTTGCAGAGGCAGAGCAGGAGGAAAGGAAGGAGGAGGAAGAAAGGGATGTTGATGAACCCCAAGAAGTAAACTCAGTAGCACCCCCAAGAACGGAGTTTAGCCAAAGGGCCAGGAACCTGAAGAACCCACTTCGAAGGAACAAGATCAAGTGGCCAAAGGCCAACGAGGCTGAGGAGTGGAGAAAGTTGGACGAATATCTGAGTGGGCTGCTGCAAAAAGCTCTGCGCGGGTCAGTGGTAGCTAAGCTAAACATGTTTGGGGAAATCCTGTATGAAGAATGCAGCAACAGGTATGGCGAGGTGACCATTAGAGAAGCCTTAATAAGATCAAAAGGCAGGAGGGAGAAAGAGATCGATGACCTGGTGGTAAGCAGAAGGCAGCTCCGCAGGCGTTGGAGGAAGGCAGAGGAGTCTGAGAAGGAGGGCCTGAAAGCTCTCTGGGATGAGATCAGAAGACGCCTTGCTAACCTTCGGAGGGTAGAACGCATCAGAAGACAGAGGAAAAGGAAGGAGAAGGAAAGATCGAGTTTCTTCAGGAATCCATTCCGGTATGCACGCGGGCTCCTTGAGGAGAAGACAAGTGGAATTCTGGATGTCTCCAAAGAAGAACTGCAGGAGTACATCCGCACTCAGTACAGTGACCCAGCAAGGAACAAACCCCTAGACTCGCCAGGGTATGTGCCTAGACCCTCAGAACCATCAGCCTGTTTGACGCATCACCACCAAAGTTCAGCGAGATCAGGCAGGTGATCCAGCAGGCAAGATCTGCTTCAGCACCAGGCCCGAACGGAATACCGTACAAGCTGTATAAGAGCTGCCCAGGAGTGCTGAAGCTGTTATGGACCCTGATGAGAATCACCTGGACTAAGCAGACCATACCATCCGAGTGGCAGAGGGCAGTGGCAGTCTCTATTCCCAAACAACAGAACGCCAAGACCATCGAGCAGTTCAGGAGCATAGCTCTACTGAATGTGGAGGGGAAAATCTTCTTCTCCGTGATGGCAAGAAGAATGACCACTTACCTCACGGAGAACAACTACATCAATACCAGCTGTCAGAAAGCCGGGATTCCAGGTTTTCCTGGCTGTGTAGAGCATGCTTCCATGATTTGGGAACAGATCCAGACCACTAAGAGGGAGAAGAAAGATCTGCACGTCATATGGCTAGACCTAGCCAATGCCTATGGGTCAGTGCCACACCTGCTCATAGCCTACGCTTTGGAATTCTTCTACATCCCAGACAACATCAGGACCATGATCATGAACTACTACCAGGACATGCACATGTGCTTTGCACTGAAGAAAGTCATCACTGGTTGGCAACAACTGGAAGTAGGGATCGCAATGTGATGCTCCATTTCTCCCATCCTCTTCATGGCAGCGTTTGAGGTCATCCTGATTGGGGCAAAGCAGGTGGTGGGTGGGGTCTGGCTGCCTGCAGGTCAGAGGCTCCCGCCCCTAATATGGACGACATCACCTGCCTGCTACGAACCGCCCCATGTACAACCAGGCTGCTTAAAAGGCTGGATGAGCTGATCACCTGGGCCAGAATGAAGTTTAAGCCACAGAAGTCAAGGAGCCTCTCATTGCGAAAGGGGGAGAGAAATGACAGAGTCACCTTCACCATTAGCGGGGAAGACATCCCCCGCATTGTGGATCAGCCCATCTGAAGCTTGGGAAGACTTTATACATCTGGCCTCTCAGACAAGGATATGGGGAAATTCATCCTTCGGCAGCTGTCAGAAGGCCTGTCCAAGATCAATGCAATCCAGCTACCTGGAAAGTACAAGGTGTGGTGTTATCACTTCACCTTGTGCCCAAGGGTGATGTGGCCTCTGAAGCTGTGCGAAGTCACCTTATCAGCAGTAAGCCGGATGGAGGCAAATGCCAACTCCTTCATCCGCAAATGGCTCGGCCTACCGTGGTGCTTTTCAGCTGCTGGGCTGTATGGATGGAATTCACTCGAGCTACCCCTGAAATCCATCACCTTGGGCTATAGGCAGGAGAAGGCAAGGCTTGTGATGGAATTAAGGGACTCCTCCGACAGGGCAGTGGCTGATGCAAATGCCAGGGTTGAGACTGGAAGGAAATGGAGGGCTAAGGAGGAGGTGCAGAAGGTGATGGGAAGACTGTAACATCAACAAATTGTGGGCATGGTCCAGACAGGGCGGGCAGGCCTTGGATGGAGTGAGCCACCCATCCTATGGTCCAAGGCAAGTAGGAAGGAGAGGAATGACCTAGTTGTTGCAGAGGTCACTAGGATTGAGCAGGAGGAGCTCAGAGTAAAGTCTGTGGCACAGGGGCAGCAGGGGCGGTGGACAACTTGGGAGGGTGTCGCGAGCTGAGCAATCAGCTGGGCAGAGCTCTGGAAACTACCACAGGCTCGGCTCAGTTTCCTCATTAGGGCAACATACGACACCCTCCCGAGCCCTAAGAACCTCCATCAATGGCTTGGAACAGAGCAATCCTGTGACCTCTGCGGGACCATCAATGCCTCACTCCAGCATGTTCTGTTGGGCTGTAAAACAGCACTGACACAGGGTCGGCTTAGATGGCGGCATGACCAAGTGCTCAGGAAGCTGGCAGAGGTGCTGGAGAAAAGTCGGCAGGAGGCAAATAATCAGAGTCCATTAGAGAGTCAATGTAAGATCCACTTCCTCAGGCAGGGGGAACCCACAATGCATACCAGTAAGAGACCACCCGCCAAGTTATTAACACCAGGGGCGGGGTGGAAGATGGAAGTAGACCTGGGAAGGCAGCTCCAGTTCCCACAGGAGATATGCAGCACCACATTAAGACCAGACGTGGTGCTGTGGTCTGCAGCTGTGAAGTCAGTGATACTGATCGAGCTGACAGTGCCATGGGAGGAGAGACTGGAAGCTGCCTACGAGAGAAAGAAGGCGAAGTATGCAGACTTGGTTGCGGAGTGCAGAGAAGGCGGATGGAGTGTGAGGCTGTACCCGGTGGAGGTGGGAGCCAGAGGCTTTGTGGGCAGATCAATATCATGCCTGCTCAAGGACCTGGGACTACGGGGAGCCACACTGAGCAGATCCACCAAAGAGCTCTCTGAGGAAGCGGAGAAAGCAAGCCACTGGCTCTGGCTGAAACGACGAGACAAGGCTTGGGGAGTAACATCGAATTAGGTTTTGCTGCAGGGGGTGTCAGGGAGACGTCCCTGTTCACTGCCCCGCCACCAGGAGACGTTCTGGGTTAAGGGGCGAAACGTCAATGAGCGGTGGTCCCCAGCTGAAGACCCTGCAGAAAACCACGGTGGTCAGGTTTAGGCCTGCCTCAGGGAAGAGGACGCCCCTGCCATGCATAGTCCACCATAGGCACCGTAGGAGGTGCGACAGGCCTAAGGTCCAGCAGAAAGACCACCTCGCTGTAATGAATAATTGTATCAACTATCTGTCACGGTTTCTTTAAACAGTGCTCTTAGCTCCTAGTTTAATAAGCGCTGCTGGTGTCAGCTCAGTCATAAGACAAACAGGGATCTGCACACTGCTCCAGATTTACGAGTCTTATAAGTTATTGCTGCAGCATGTTCATTTCAAATAATCTCACATTTTTGTCTACAATATAATGCTATCCAATCATTGCATTCAAACCTCGAGTATATGATTCAATAAGGGAAAAAAAACAGGCATTTTTGAATATTTATGCTGAGTTGGAAATATTCCTTTATTTGAATAACCTCAGTTTGATACAATACTTTGAGACTGCATCAGAAAGTGCATAAAATCAATTATTAGTAGTGCTGTCAATCGATAAAAAAATAACTAAAATTTTATATTGCAATAATTTTACATTCAATCTTCAAATTAATGTACAAACAACAAAGATTTAATTTAAAAATATATTTTTAAAATTTGTTTAACGGCATCTTTTTATAACTGAAGGCGAGTATCACTGATATCAATACTACTGATATAAAATAGTTTTTCCCCCCCTAATATTTAACCAATGATTATAGCCATTCATATTACAATATAACTGAGTGAATATCATTTTACATTAATTGACCT
>JADLZN010011046.1:15000-19434 GCA_018155175.1 Sinocyclocheilus anophthalmus
TATAATTGCAGTAATCCTATCATATAGTATATTATATAATATATATCATACTTTAAAATAAAAAATTAATATTTAATAATAACCTAAATATTAATTATATATTTGTATTATTTAAATTATAACAATTAGTACTACAATAATCCTGTTCCACTGTAAAATAAAAAGTCATTATTTATTATTATTATTATTAAATACATTTTTATTTTTAGTATAAGATCAATAGGATTATTGTAATAGTAAGATTTTATTGATTTGTTTAATTGTTATAATTAAAAGTAAAGTAAAATCAATATTTAGTTATTATTATTAATATATACTGATCTATTTACAGAACAATATGATTATTGCATCAGTATCAATGTTTAGTGATGTGTTTAATGGCTATAATGAAAACGCAGTAAACTGAATATTGAGTTAATAATAATAATAATGCGTCTGGTTTGTGTTGAACAGATGTATAAACGCTTCTCGTCACAAATGTGGGAAGATGCTTGATGTGTGTTGTGTGTGTTGTGTGTGTTATAAGCCTCTCAAACTCTGTTCAAGCATGAAATCAATCCATCTGAGATGTGTTTGAAAACGCAGCATGTTTTTTACACTCAGCTTTGATTTGTGAAACTGTGAAGCTGTTTCTGGAGTAAATCAGCTGAGCGTCTGTGACAGTGAGATTTGTAGTTGTAGAGATTTGATCACACGTTTAGCAGCACATCTGAACTCACGGAGAAACATCTGTTCAGGTTTACTTTTTCTCCCACAATCTTCTCAAACTCTTCAAGTGCTGTTGTGTGGATCACGAGTGAAGAAACTCATTGACTCTGATGTTTGCTGCAGTGAAAACACATTGACACGCCGCCGCTTACAGATAATAACACAATCAGCTCTGTTTCAGATCATGTGATCTCTGTTACTGCACTCAGTCTCTGCCATCTTTATATCCTCAGCATCTTATCTTTTCATGTTTTAAACTGCTCTGATGGTGACAGACTGGGCTCTACATTGTAAATGCTATCATTATAAGTCTGTCTGATCATTTCTTTTGTCTGGTTTATCTGCGGCTCTCAGATCTCCAGATTTTGATCATGTTCTCCACACATCAGGAACGACTGAACAGCTGTCTGCTGGAGTTATTCTTGTATCCGGCTCTTTTAGTGTCTGCTTCTTTGTCTAAACGGACAATCAGATGATTTTGGTGACAGGCTACAAAGTAAGAGAGCATAACTACAACACTGAGATAAAAAAAGATGGAGATGACAAAACATTTGATGAAAAAAAGGCTGCAGGGATTTTAGTTTGGACTAAAACAGACACAAACACCTGCTGAACGTGTCTCTAATTTCAGAAAGAAGTGTCTTTTGTTGGTGTTTTCTGACCGAACAAAGTAAGAAAGCATAACTACTCTGTAAAAACTACAGCTGCCTCAAATATCCTTTTGAGTATTGGAGGAACTTACTTCTTTTACTTACTTTATTTGAAGTGCCTCTATATAGAGGACCAAACCTGCAGAAATTAAAAACGAATAAATATATAAATAAATAAATAAAATGACAGGAAAATAAATAAAGGAATAAATGACTTGATAAAACACATATAGTTTTCATTTTTATAAATTACCCTGAATTAATTTTTTTTATTACTTTTCCTTTAATATTATATGTATTATATTATTTTATGTATTTATTTTTGCATTTATTTTAATATAATTTATTTATGTATTTTTTTTTATTTTTATTCCCACGTGTATTTATTTCCAGATTTATTTATTCATTTATTTCTTCTTACTTTTCCGTGTGCAAATGAGGGAGGCGGTCCTTGCGGAGCTCCGGTGAATCATTGGTTGAGAGCTCACGCAGAAGGTCAGATCAAACTAACGATAGAGATCGGAGTTTGTGTGATCAACTGTAGAGTTGCAAGATATTTTCACAGATTCACCTTGTGTCGAATTATTTTATAGTGGCTGAATTCGCCTACTTATCCTGACAGTTTCGTCATTAAGTCCATCAACGTCGTCGATGAGTTTCTAGTTTGATGACGCCTCTAGACACACTTGGTAGAGGTTTCTAAGGCTTGTGATCATTTTGTAATTACAGAGAAAACACTCCCAAAAGCATTAAGTTGATCGTAAAACAGTTGCATCAAAGGTTTGGAATCGCGGCCCACTGCCATAAAGTTGGCTTGACGTTGGACTTTCGATATTCGCAAGTGTAGGGACCATCTCTAAACTTACATACGACATGCATTAGATTTGTGATATTTTGTTCAAATAAACTGTCAAATTATATCTAAATATTGCTAAATATACCTGATTCGCAGATGAACACTTTACAGTTGGTTTTGTGACTGTAAGTCATTCTCTTCAAATGCTATTGAAGTTACAATCATGTATACCAATGTCGTATTTAACTTTAGAGATGGTCCCTAAACTTGTGAATATAGACGTCAGCTGCCAGTGGGCCGCGATTCCAAAAAGCATTGCGAGCCTGAGTAGACCGTAGGTTTTCCCCCCCCCCCCCCCCACCCCTACTAGTCCTTGGGTAAACTGTTTCGACTGCATTTAGGCTCACAATGCTTTTGAGTGTGCACAATGCTCTGTGTAATTCAACATCATAATGTGAATCTGTGAAAATATCTTGCAACTCTGCAGTTGATCCCACAAACTCCAATCTCGTTTGATCTGACGCTTCTGCGTGAGCTCTCTCAACCAATGATTGTTATTCTTTATTTATTATTTCTGCAGGTTTGGTCCTCCATACCTCGAACCTCTTTTTCTCATAATAGGGTTCCTGGGGGAACATTACAGTCTCTGCAGTTCTTGCAGGTATTTATGAGATCCTTGAAGCACTTAGTTTCCAGTTCTGAGCTTCTGGAGTCACCCTTTCATTACACTGAGACCTCGGAGTGCTTTGGAGGAACTCACATCTCAAAGAAGATTATTGTAAGATCTGTTAACACTGAAGTGGTACCTGGAAGATCTTTCCTGTAAAAGCCAGCATCTGGAGGAACCCCGAGATTCCAGCGACAACAATACAATAGCACAACAGTGACCAGAACATCTGATGTGTGTTTATTTATTCATTTTTTAATTTTTACTTCATTGGAATGGTACGAAACTTGGTGGATTTTGTGTGAATACACAAGAAAATCACTGACGTGATTAGAAAAGCCTAAATGGTTTTGAAAAATGTGAAACTTGTTTGCAGACTGAGAAATATGAAAACGTAAAGCAATTTTTGGGGGTAGAATACAAATGAGCCTCAACTAATTAATGAAATAAAAAAAGAGACAAAAGATGCAAGCACTCACGCATGCTGTTAAATATCATTATGAGAACTATACCCTGACCTCACCCCTAAACTTTTTACATTTGAAATAAATGTATACAGATAAATAAATAAATACAATTGTACCGTATGTTTATTTCATGATTATTTTGTGGACAGCTGGATGAAATGTGGCCTGAAAGCTGGTATACACAATATACACACAATGTGAACATTCCTAATAATCAAAGCAAAACACCCATAAAATATATACTCATTGATATATATTATAATAAACAGAAGAAGCGTCCTCACTAGCAAGAGTGATTTCAAACGGCTACAAAGTAACAGCTCTTTCCTCCACATAGCAAGCGCTGCGCAGGACTGTCTCTTGAGACGTGAGGAAAGCCGCCAAAATACATCTACAAATTAGATCATATTTATGTCAAAATGCCTACACTTACACGTGGTTTTGTGTAACTAAAACAGTTTGTGAAAATTACCTTATTATTTATACAGTATTTTTTCAGTTTTCTTAAATTATGTACAAATTTACGTAAAATTACAAATGTGATATGGGGTGAAAATCTCGCTAAATTTCACATAAGTAACAGTAAAGGGTTTATTTCCATAACGAGCAAGTTAACATGTGCTTCTTTCTAAACAAATGTTCTTTTTTTTTATTTTGTTTTTTTTTTTTTTTTTTTTATGAATGTTCTTTTTTTTTTTTTTTTTGTTTTTAATTTTTTTTTTTTTAAAGAAATTAATAATTCTATTTAGGTATTTATAGTAGCATGTATTTTTGACATTCCACACTGGAATTTTATATAGAATGAAAATGTAGATATATATAGAATAGAAATCGCAGCCTTCAATCCCAATCCTCCACTGAGCAAAGTCTCTAAAAAAAACGACGTGGTTTTCACATCTTTGTCGACGAACTGAAATGACGTCCCCACATGAAAGCACCGACTAGAACACCTAGGGACGACCTCATTGCCGCTCGCCGCACGCAACGTCGCCGGGGGGGTGGGTGGGCCGTATCGGTGCGGGCAACTCTCCATAACTCTCATATCAGGCCAGAAGAACACATAACTGACTCGCCGGCAGCTCGGGCATCTACAAACCGCTGCACAATAATACAAACAGACCTCGGGGTGTTATCTTTCACAGGTCA
>JADLZN010011047.1:0-19762 GCA_018155175.1 Sinocyclocheilus anophthalmus
CTTTCACTATGACCGTGATCAGATCTGTGGTCGCGCTGACTCTTGTGTAATTGGTCATTAGTGAAATGAAAGGCTTGTACATTTTTATTCAGTTGGGAGATTTTGGGATTATCCCATGATGGATGAAGCTGCTGACGTTGTCTTGTTTGTAATGTGTTGGTGGTTATGCAATGTGTTTCAGTTTTTGGCTTATGGATGAGGGAATCTCAATCCTCTTTAGCATCCCACGCTCCACTTTGCTTAATTTCACCTGCTGTCCGGCCTTTAGTAGAACCCATCAGAGCTCGAGTCAGAGATTAGTTCAGTGCGCTTACGAGAGTCAGATGGATGTTCACTTCATCTGTTTGCGTTGGGAGCGAATGAGTCACGTTTATTGGCGTTGGTTGGACGGGATTTCTGGATCCCAGCACGCTTTGCATGGAGAGAGTCCGTATTGAGATGCTGAAGAGCTGATGGTTTGGGGGTTTCCAGTGTGGTGAAGAGTGAAGCTGTGTTTGAGGACACTTCACCATAGGGCTTCCTGCATGTTGTTGTGCTCCGAAAGCAGTTACCGTGCAAACGCCTGTGCGGTAAGAAACACATGCGCTCGATGCAAGAGACTGATTTGAGTTTGTTTTATTGTACGACACTTGCAGAATGATTTCTGCGTCCTTCTCAAACGCAGAGCGATTTGATCTTTCAGTTCTAGCAGAGACTCTGCTGATGATGTGCATGCATTGAGTAACTGTGTGTGTGTTGTGTTCTGTGCAGCTGAGCTTGTGTAGCGTGTGCCGTGATGACTGACGTGATGATTAGCGCTACACCGATGGACGACATGAGGCTCAGTCCCAGCAAAGACCGCCTGACCTTCCAGGTAACGTCTGCTCCCTCGTCTGCTCCCTCGTCTGCTCTCCCGTCTGCTCTCCCGTCTGCTCTCCCGTCTGCTCTCCCGTCTGCTCTCCCGTCTGCTCTCTCGTCTGCTCCCTCGTCTGCTCCCTCGTCTGCTCTCCCGTCTGCTCTCCCGTCTGCTCTCTCGTCTGCTCCCTCGTCTGCTCCCTCGTCTGCTCTCTCGTCTGCTCCCTCGTCTGCTCCCTCGTCTGCTCCCTCGTCTGCTCCCTCGTCTGCTCCCTCGTCTGCTCTCTCGTCTGCTCCCTCGTCTGCTCCCTCGTCTGCTCCCTCCTCTGCTCCCTCCCGTCTGCTCTCGTCTCCTCTCGTCTCCTCCCGTCTGCTCTCGTCTCCTCCCGTCTGCTCTCGTCTCCTCCCGTCTGCTCTCGTCTCCTCCCGTCTGCTCTCGTCTCCTCCCGTCTGCTCACGTCTCCTCCCGTCTGCTCTCGTCTCCTCCCGTCTGCTCACGTCTCCTCCCGTCTGCTCTCGTCTCCTCCCGTCTGCTCATGTCTCCTCCCGTCTGCTCTCGTCTCCTCCCGTCTGCTCATGTCTCCTCCCGTCTGCTCATGTCTCCTCCCGTCTGCTCATGTCTCCTCCCGTCTGCTCTCGTCTCCTCCCGTCTGCTCACTCTGACTGCACTGTTTGGGCCCGAAACTCCAGCCGGTCATGAACACTCAAATGTTTAAATAGCTAAAACTGTACGACATCTTTTATTTTTTCCAAAATTAAATTTTTATTTGATCTAAAATTTCAATTAATGTTTTTCACCAAATCCCATTTGATTTTATCCCAAGTTTTATTTAAATTTTTTCCCCAATTCCTTTTAATACTTTTCCAAATTCTGCTTTTCTATTTTTTTTGTTTAAATTTTTTTTTTATTATCTATACAAAGACAGTATTAGAGCTCTATGAAATATGTGTCTATTTTAATTTGTCTAGTTCTGTTTTATGATTGAATGCAAATGTATTATGAAAGCAGCATTCGTGTAGCTCAAACAGTAGAGTGCTTGCAACATCAAGGTCATGGGTTCGATTCCCAGCGAATGCATGAATTAATTGAGTGTAAACCATCAATGCAATGTAAGGCACTTTGGATACAAGCGCTTGCCAAATGCTTGAATGTAAATGTATCAAAAAAGGTTTTAGGAAACTATTATTATTTTTATTATTAATATAATTTTAACCAACTTACACACACTAGTCCATATTACCATTTGATCAAGTGCACATCCCTAATTTTGATTTATTTATCCAACATTTGCCAGATTCATTCCGTGTTATACAATTAAATCCATCTTTATGACTGGATTCCATCCGTGTTTTCCACATGCCAAAAGTCATAGAGCCCTACGTGTCATTTGAAGAATAAAACAGCATCTGTTCATCACGCCCAAGATATTTTGGTGATTTTTTTTTTTACATAGTTTGTTTTTCAGTTGTTTTCATGCTCCAAGTGCAAATCAGCACTGACTCTTTAATGCTTCACCTGAGCTTTTACATCTTGCATAAGTGTTCATGAGGATTCTGACCCTGTCATGAACTCATTTGAGCTCCTCTAAAGTTTCATGAGAGACCATCTTGAAGCATCTCAGGAGATGCTGTGGAAATATTTAGTCTCTCTTTAGAATAGAGTGCTGATGTTCTTGTTCCTCTGGTGTTTTGTTCAGCGTTTAATGGCTGATGGTTATTTTTAGTCTTGGATCTTCAGTCTCATGCTCTGCTGTTGTTTATGGATCGGGGGTCAGACGAGGGTCTCATGGTTCAGATCCTGTTATAGAACATCCCTCGCTCTGTTTGTCCTTCTTTTCATCTGTTTTCTTTCTCATCATTCAGACACACACACACTAATGTTCTTTCCACTGGCGTGTTGCCCAGATTTTGTTATTGGTTTCCCTGCCGCCCATGTATGTCACTGAATGATGCTGAGCTACAAATACATCACGCTTCATCCAGAATTCAACCTAAACGAGACTTCAGGACGTCAGGGGAAGAATGAGTGTGTGTGTGTGTGTGTGAGAGGGGTGTGTATGTGTATGTGTGTGTGCGCAAGTGTGTTAGCATGTCAGTGTGTGAGTGTGTTTATGTGCATGTGATTGTGCAAGTGTTTGTGTGTGAGTGTGTGAGGGTGCAAGAGTGTCAGAGTGTGTGTTAGTGTGGGAATGTTGGTGTGTGTGTGTGTGCAAGTGTTCTTGTGCTCGAGTGTGTTTGTGAGTGTGCTTGTGCGAGTGTGAGTGTGTATCCACGAGGGTTCGTGTTAGTGTATGATTGTGCGAATGTGTGATTGTGCATGAGTATGATTGTGTACGAGTGTGATTTTGCGAGTGTGTGTGCGCGTTTGAGTGTCATTGTGCATGTGTGAGTGTGTGTCCACGAGGGTTTGTGTTAGTGTATGATTTTGCGAGTGTAAGTGTGTGATTGTGCAAGAGTGTGATTGTGCAAGAGTGTGATTTTGCGAGTGTGAGTGTGTGATTTTGCGAGTGTGAGTGTGTGATTGTGTGATTTTGCGAGTGTGAGTGTGTGATTGTGCGAGAGTGTGATTTTGCGAGTGTGAGTGTGTGATTGTGCAAGAGTGTGATTGTGTGATTGTGCGAGAGTGTGATTGTGTGATTTTGCGAGTGTGTGATTGTGCAAGAGTGTGATTGTGTGATTTTGTGAGTGTGAGTGTGTGATTGTGCAAGAGTGTGATTGTGTGATTGTGCAAGAGTGTGATTGTGTGATTGTGCAAGAGTGTGATTGTGTGATTGTGCAAGAGTGTGATTGTGTGATTGTGCAAGAGTGTGATTGTGTGATTGTGCAAGAGTGTGATTGTGTGATTGTGCAAGAGTGTGATTGTGTGATTGTGCAAGAGTGTGATTGTGTGATTGTGCAAGAGTGTGATTGTGTGATTGTGCGAGTGTGAGTGTGTGATTGTGCAAGAGTGTGATTGTGTGATTTTGCGAGTGTGAGTGTGTGATTGTGCAAGAGTGTGATTGTGCAAGAGTGTGATTGTGTGATTTTGCGAGTGTGAGTGTGTGATTGTGCAAGAGTGTGATTTTGCGAGTGTGAGTGTGATTTTGCGAGTATGTGATTGTGCAAGAGTGTGATTGTGTGATTTTGCGAGTGTGAGTGTGATTGTGCAAGAGTGTGAGTGGGTGATTTTGCGAGTGTGAGTGTGTGATTGTGCAAGTGTGTGATTGTGTGATTTTGCGAGTGTAAGTGTGTGATTGTGTGATTTTGCGAGTGTAAGTGTGTGATTGTGTGATTTTGCGAGTGTGATTGTGTGATTTTGCGAGTGTGAGTGTGTGATTTTGCGAGTGTGAGTGTGTGATTGTGCAAGAGTGTGATTGTGTGATTGTGCAAGAGTGTGATTGTGTGATTGTGCGAGAGTGTGATTGTGTGATTTTGCGAGTGTAAGTGTGTGATTGTGTGATTTTGCGAGTGTAAGTGTGTGATTGTGTGATTTTGCGAGTGTAAGTGTGTGATTGTGTGATTTTGCGAGTGTGAGTGTGTGATTTTGCGAGTGTGTGTGTGATTGTGCAAGAGTGTGATTGTGTGATTGTGCAAGAGTGTGATTGTGCAAGAGTGTGATTGTGTGATTGTGCGAGAGTGTGATTGTGTGATTTTGCGAGTGTAAGTGTGTGATTGTGTGATTTTGCGAGTGTGAGTGTGTGATTGTGCAAGAGTGTGATTGTGTGATTTTGCGAGTGTGATTGTGTGATTGTGCAAGAGTGTGATTGTGTGATTGTGCAAGAGTGTGAGTGTGTGATTGTGCAAGAGTGTGATTGTGTGATTGTGCAAGAGTGTGATTGTGTGATTGTGCGAGAGTGTGATTGTGTGATTTTGCGAGTGTGAGTGTGTGATTTTGCGAGTGTGAGTGTGTGATTGTGCAAGAATGTGATTGTGTGATTTTGCGAGTGTGAGTGTGTGATTGTGCAAGAGTGTGATTGTGTGATTGTGCAAGAGTGTGATTGTGTGATTGTGCAAGAGTGTGATTGTGTGATTGTGCAAGAGTGTGATTGTGTGATTGTGCAAGAGTGTGATTGTGTGATTGTGCAAGAGTGTGATTGTGTGATTGTGCAAGAGTGTGATTGTGTGATTGTGCAAGAGTGTGATTGTGTGATTGTGCAAGAGTGTGATTGTGTGATTGTGCAAGAGTGTGATTGTGTGATTGTGCAAGAGTGTGATTGTGTGATTGTGCAAGAGTGTGATTGTGTGATTGTGCAAGAGTGTGAGTGTGTGATAGTGTGAGTGTGAGTGTGGCAAGAGTGTGGCTTGTGTGATTTTGCAGTGTGGAGTGTGTGATTGTGCAGAGTGGATTGTGTGATTTTTGTCCGGTGTGAGTGTGATTGTGCAAGATTGTGATTGTGGATTTTGTGCGTGTGTTGAGTGTGCAAGATGTATTGGTTGATTTGTTGTATGTGTATTGTTCAGAGTGTTATTGTGTGATTTTGGGCCGAAAGTGTGAGTGTGATTTTTGCGAGGTGGTTGTCAAAGTGTGTTGTGTGATTTTGTCGCGTGTGAGTGTGTGATGTGCAAGATGGAAGTGTGATATGTGATGTGTGATTGTGCAAGATGTGAGTGGTGATTTTGCGAGTGTGAGTGTGTTCTTGTGGCAAAGTGTGATTGTGTGATTTTGCGATTGTGAGTGTGTGATTGTGCAAGAGTGTGATTGTGTGATTTTGCAAGTGTGAGTGTGTGATTGTGCAAGAGTGTGATTGTGTGATTTTGTGAGTGTGATTGTGCAAGAGTGTGATTGTGTGATTTTGTGAGTGTGATTGTGCAAGAGTGTGATTGTGTGATTGTGCGAGAGTGTGATTGTGTGATTTTGCGAGTGTGATTGTGTGATTGTGCAAGAGTGTGATTGTGTGATTTTGCGAGTGTGAGTGTGTGATTGTGCAAGAGTGTGTGTGTGTGATTGTGCAAGAGTGTGATTTTGCGAGTGTGTGTAATTGTGCAAGAGTGTGATTGTGTGATTTTGCGAGTGTGAGTGTGATTGTGCAAGAGTGTGATTGTGTGATTTTGTGAGTGTGATTGTGCAAGAGTGTGATTGTGTGATTGTGCGAGAGTGTGATTGTGTGATTTTGCGAGTGTAAGTGTGTGATTGTGTGATTTTGCGAGTGTGATTGTGTGATTTTGCGAGTGAGTGTGTGATTTTGCGAGTGAGTGTGTGATTTTGCGAGTGAGTGTGTGATTTTGCGAGTGAGTGTGTGATTGTGCGAGTGTGAGTGTGTGATTGTGCGAGTGTGAGTGTGATTGTGCCGATTGTGAGTGTGGGGTTGATTGTGCAAGATGTGTGTGTGTGGATTGTGCCAGAGTGTGTGTGTGTGATTGTCAAGATGAAATGAGTGTTGATGTGCAAGAGTGTGAGTGGTGTGATTGTGCAAGAGTGTGATTGTGTGATTTTGCGTGTGTGAGTGTGTGATTGTGCAAGAGTGTGTGTGTGTGATTGTGCAAGAGTGTGATTGTGTGATTGTGCGAGAGTGTGATTGTGTGATTTTGCGAGTGTGAGTGTGATTTTGCGAGTATGTGATTGTGCAAGAGTGTGATTGTGCAAGAGTGTGATTTTGCGAGTGTGAGTGTGATTTTGCGAGTGTGTGATTGTGCAAGAGTGTGATTTTGCGAGTGATTTTGTGCTTTTGCGATATGATGTGTGATTTTGTGAGTGTGTGATTGTGCAAGAGTGTGATTGTGTGATTGTGCGAGAGTGTGATTGTGTGATTTTGCGAGTGTGAGTGTGATTGTGCAAGAGTGTGAGTGTGTGATTGTGCAAGAGTGTGTGTGTGTGATTGTGCAAGAGTGTGTGTGTGTGATTGTGCAAGAGTGTGATTGTGTGATTTTGCGTGTGTGAGTGTGTGATTGTGCAAGAGTGTGATAGTGTGAGTGAGCAAGTGTGAGTGTGTGATTGTGCATGAGTGTGATTGTGCGAGTGTTGAGTGTGCGAGTGTGTGATTGTGCGAGAGTGTGCGTGAGTGTGTGTGTGTGATTGTGCGAGAGTGTGAGTGTGTGATTGTGCAAGAGTGTGATTTTGCGAGTGTGAGTGTGTGATTGTGTGATTTCATGATGTGTTGTGGTTGTGCATAAGTGTGATTGTGCGGTTTTGATGTTTGAATAGGGTGATTGGCATGGTGTGTGTGTGATTGGCATATGTGAAGTGTGCAGTGTTGAGTGTGTGATTAGTGTGTTGTGCATGAGTGTGTTGGAGTGTGCTGTTTTGATTGTGCGAGTGTTGAGTGTGTGATAGTGTGATTGTGCATGAGTGTGTGTGTGATTGTGCATAGGGGATGTGCGAGTGTGAGTGTGTGATAGTGCTAGGGAGTGTGTGATTGTGCAGCGTTGATTGGCGAGTGTTGAAGTTGTGCGACTTGTTGATTGTGCGAAGTGTGCGTGTGGTTGTGCAAGTGTATTGTCGTAAATGTGTGAGGGGGTGTGAGTGTGAGAGAGTGTCAGTAGATGTGTGTGTGTGTGATCTGACTGAATGTTCTTCTCGTTTCTCCGCTCAGATCTTTCCGGATCCCTCGGACTTCGAGCGCTGCTGTAAGCTGAAGGACCGGCTGCCATCTATCGTGGTGGAGCCGACGGAGGGTGAGGTGGAGAGCGGGGAGCTGCGCTGGCCTCCTGAGGAGTTCCTGGTGAGTGAGGAGGACGAGGAAGAGTGCGACGGAAACCTGCAAAACGGACAGATGCAGAACTGTCAGCGCTAGAGAGGATCGACTGACTGACATGAGTCACACACACTGATTCCCAGGCATAGAATAGATGATCACACCAACGCATACAGAACAACTGATCCACTGACATCCGATCGCTCGGACTTCATTCCCACCTGTAAGTGTGTGTGTGTGTGTGTGAAGTGAGCGTAATAGTTGTTTGAGAGTAAGTAATGTTTGTGAGAGTGGTGAATGTGTGTGAGAGTGTGATTAGTGTTGTGTGTGTTGAGTCAGTGTGTGTGTGTGAGTGTGGGTGGTGTGTTAGAAGGACGAATGCACATGCTCAGTGTGTGTCAGAAGATTATTCATTATGATGATGGTGTGAGTCTGTCCTGCTCTCATTCCTGTTACTTACATGCTTTTCTGAGTAACACCGATCTTCCTGACCATATGCCATAAGTGTTGTATGTGGATTTTACTGTAAATATTCTGTAGATGAATGACAGGTAAGACGTCTTTAGTGTGTCAGTCTAATCACTCCTGAATCTGTAGGAGAACCGCAGCCGTCTTCCTGAATTTGTTGTATTCACAGCAGAACTGACCTGTCTCCGTCTGTATGTTTGTGTGTCTGTATGCAGTATATATATATATATATGTGTGTAGATGTCAGTGTTTGTGTTGTGGGTCCGTCACAGAATCACTTCCTGACTGTTCTTCTGTAAAAACTCAGGGAGTTTGCTCTTATTTTGTATTACACCGCTTCCTCTCTGACTGACGAGGCTGTTCAAATACACCAGTTGAAAGTGCGTTAACAAACGTGCTCGCCGAGACGTTCTTCGGAGACTCTGTGTTTTAAACTGGAATAAATATGCCTGCAGAGAGAGAGAAGCGAGAGAGAGAGAGAGTGTAACGCATATTTTACAGACCATTTGTACCCGAATGATTAATCTCACAAAAAAAATTTTTGGGCCGTCCTTATTTGTAAACGCATTATAAAAACTTAATCAAGTGTTTTTAAAGTTGTAGTAATGCAGTCAGTTTTCTGTTAGTGTTTATAACTAGCTGTATATGAAAACAGTGGAGGTCTATGCAATGTTCCCGAGTAGAGTGCAAAGTAAATGTGTGTGCTCAAAAGCTTCTGTTGTGAATATACTGTCTCTCTAAAAGTGTTTGAGAGTGAAACAGACCGTGTGTTTTTATCCTGGTTTGTTTCTCACTCGATGCAACTCAGCACAAAGGCTTTAAACATATTGTGACTTCCTGCAGTGAATCTATGTGTGTGTGTGTGTTGTGAATGTGCATGTATACTGTATTTAGTTTTGCTAACCGCACATTGCCTTCCTGTCTCCATAGGCTCACCTCGAAACTAGCACACTTCCTCTCCACAGATCAGAAACGCTGCTCTGAGCCTTGCCGTTAGTTTAATTATTATTTATCGTCCATTTTCAACTAGCTTTATATGTTTACAATATTAGTAATGTGCAAATGAATGATACTTAATGTTTGCCCATGTTATCTGCACCCAGATACACACACAGCCCTTTTCTCTGATCATGTAACAGATTATTTATTTTAGTCATTGTGTAATTAAGAGCCCAGCAGTGAATGAGCTCCGCTGATGTTAGTAAGATGCGGTGTATGCAAGCGCTGCGGCTCACATTCCTTCACTTCTGAAGATCACAAACGAAGCGCTTCTTGTAATGACTCTCATTTATCTCTAGATCGTGCTCGTCTAGCGTCCACATTGTGACTATAGTGTTGTTTCTGTGACAAATCTCTTGTGATGAGTATGTGGCGTTGTATAAAAGCGTCTGCTGAATGAATGCGTGTTAATGATGCATGTGTGCAAACCATGCCGTTGAATGTTTACGTAATCAGGCCTTCGGTCGAATTTGTTCTGATTTGGCCATTGAATGTTTTTCATATCAAAACACAGATTTGGAAAGATTGTCTGTGAGGAGACGTGAGTGTGACCTACTTCATACAGTGTTTAGATTATGACTCTCAATGGGCTGAACAAGGTATTTTAAAGTGAAATGTTTTGGAATTTCTTGTGAGATTTGCTCTGGCAGATTTCACAGCAGGTTGAAGTTTAGAAGTGAGCTCGGTGTGAGCGCTGCTTCATACAGCACTGCTCTACTGACGATTAGCAGATACACTGTGACTTTCCGGGTCTCGAACAATGAGGGTCCTGTGATTCTCTCCATCGTTCCTGCATACACTTCCTGGAAGTGAGCCGCCGGCACTGACGTCAATAATACAGTGGACGGAATGTCACGGGTCACCAGCTGCAAGGTCACGGGGTCAGAGGTCAGGACAGGTGTCGTTTACATCAGAGCTGAGTGTGTGTAGAGAAATTACTTACAGAATATTAGATGAACTGCTTTTACATTAGAGGACTGGCAACAGATCCGACAGCAGATCCCCACCTGAGTACGTTCACTTCGAAAAATCTGTGTGTGTGTGGTGTGTGTGTGTGTTAAATTGTCCAGGTCACTGATATCTGTTCTGTCTCATTCTTAAAATTCTTTCCAGTGGAAACAATTTGGCACTGATGCTCATCTGTCCGCATGTCTGAACACACACACACACACATTAGTGAGCTCATCTTATAGACATGCATTGTTTTTATATCAGGTTAATTATATTTTTGGTCTTGACCTCTTAACGACCTCTGACCCCAAAAGAAACCCTCACAGAAACCTGTGCAAAAACACTAGATTCAAATACAAACCCGATTGACCTGCTCACTAGTCATTGCACATTCGGACCTCACATTAAGCGGTACACCACACATCACACACACACATTCACATTGTATCAGACTCATACTTACCCATACCGCATGTTTATGTGTGAGTGAGTGTGTGTGAGTGATTGTGTGTTTGTGTGAGTGATTGTGTGTGTGTGAGTGAGTGTGTGTGTGTGTGTGAGTGTTGTCACGACCGGCTCAAAGCCGTAACAATTGAAAGGAGGAGATGCGGTTGGTAAGGTTGCAACAAATAATTTATTAACAAAAGAAAAAGAACTGCCATTTCTTTTTGACACAGATGTTATAGAGTCAGACAGAACAAGTCTCACAACTCATAACAAAATCCAAATAAACATTCAAACACAAAGCAACCAGGAGCAAACCAGGCCACCCTCACACCAACAAAGCCACGACTCTTACAGCAGGAACAACAGGTGGACATCGTTCTCTTGATGAGTCTCCTAGACACCCACTGACCGGCCGTAGCAGGAAGAGCAGGAGACTCATCACAGTGTGTGTGTGAGAGAGAGTGTGTGAGTGTGAGAGAGTATGTGTGTGTGTTTCCATGATCCGGCTGCTGTAGCATGTGTTTTATCTGATGGTCAGTGTAGTTTATCACTGCAGCGCTCACAAGGTCAACGCGATGATGATTGACATCACATCAGAAAACTATTATCTGCTCACATCTCACAGACAGTGAACACAATGAGAGTGACTCTGTGTTGTTTGGTCCGTCTCATTAGACACTAATCAGCAGAGTGAGGCCTGAAGCTGCAGACGCTCTGAAGCTCTGAGCGTTTAGCTCTGCTGTTATGTCACATGGAGTCAAACACACATCACAATGGGCAGAACATGAGTAAACATCAGAACATCAGCTTCTGCACACCAGATAATGTCAAATGATTCTGTGACTATTTTCCAATCAGAATCACAATATAAGATCACATAAGTCTAGAATGTGTTGTGTTCGATCACTGAAGAAGCTCTGAGCTCATTGTGACAATGTCTTATTTTATTGTGCAGCTGCTGATAGATGTTTCATTGGAATCAGACTCAATTTCTGCCCTCGTTTACCAGCGAACACTAAGTCCACGTTTCTCTAGCACTGAAGTGTCTTTCTAAGTCGTGGCTGTGCAGTCTCGTGTGTCACACAGTCTCCTGCCACTGCGCTTCATGTTCAGACCAAAGAAAGAGTAAAAATAATCTGCTGTTTTCTCAGTGTTCATCTGGGAATAGAAACTTTCCTTTACGCACACTGAACACACACACACTCTCTCACACACACACTCACTCTTCACACAGACGCACACACACACTCACTCACTCACACACACTCTCTCTCACACACACCACACCTCTCATCTCTTTTTCTCTCACTCACACACCACACCTCTCTTCTCTCACTCACTCACACACACACACACCCCCACACTCTCTCTCTCTCTCTCACCACACACACACACACACACACACACAACACTCTCTCACACACACACACACACACACACTCTCTCTTCTTTCTCTCACTACACCACACACACAGTGGCTCTGAGATGATGTGATGTGAGGACTGGCCTCTATTAAAAGGCTTTATTTGTTAAGCTGTCCGTGTTTTCCACTGCCTGTAAATGGAGTGCAGTGATCAGTGATGTTACACAAGCACTACAGAGATTATGTGTGCTGTCATTTATTAAACTCATGCTGTCAGCACATCAGACAAAAATCACATATTCATACCAGCAGGTTTCCCTAATATAACTTTTTTATTGCATGGAAACAAAAATGGAAGAACATACAGACAGAGCAAATGCATGACAATCAGAGGTTAAAGGTCAAAATCCACTCATCTTCTCTAGAGGCTTGTTCATGAGTGTTGTGTAGTTCAGACCCCTGCTGGACGATGATGGAACTACACAAAACATCCATTCAGAAGCACATGATAGATAGATAGATTCGAATTCATCAATAGATGTAGGAATAATAACATTTCTGTTCTCTATTAACTTGTTAACAATTATAAAATATATAGATTTACATGAAAAATACACTTTTAGCGTCTTTACAAGTTCACAAGGACCGAGAGCCGAAAGTGAGCGCCTGACGGGGCGGGGCTTAGCAGTTCGGAAGTTGTCTGTGATTGGTCGGGTGAGCGTCGTGTCGTCAGAGGCGGAAGTTCAGAGGTGAAGGTAGGCTAATGATGGACTCCAGTGTAAACAGCGATTTCGCGTCGCGTCTTCTGTGTCGCGCTCGAGCTGAGGAGAAGTAGCTTCAGCTGTGGCGGTTTCTCTCGACGGAAGATGCTCGGATGTCGTCGCCGCTGATACTCACACTCCTGTGAACGCAAAGCGCTGAAGTGAGTAAATAACGGCGCACACTGTCAGCAGATTCACATCACCCGACGCACAAAATAATCTTTTGCTCTGATGATCGGTGACAGATGAACACTGCTGTATTAGAGACGCATTCACACACGATTCATTCATTCTCCAACAAGTGTGCAGCTTCATAACGCGTCATAACTCTCCATAACACTCCATACGAGTCCATAAACTTCAATAACGCGTCATAACCTCTCCGTAACGCATTCATAACTTCCATAAGACCCATAGCGCTTAATAACTCTTCATAACTCTAAGAACTAGTCCATAATGCTCCATAGTGCTTCATAACTCTCCATAATGCTCCATAGTGCTTCATAACTCTCCATAATGCTCCATAGTGCTTCATAACTCTCCATAATGCTCCATAGTGCTTCATAACTCTCCATAATGCTCCATAGTGCTTCATAACTCTCCATAATGCTCCATAGTGCTTCATAACTCTCCATAATGCTCCATAGCGGTTCATAACTCTCCATAACTCGTCATAACTCTCCATAACTCTCCATAACTCGTCATAACTCTCCATAACTCTCCATAACTCGTCATAACTCTCCATAACTCTCCATAACTCGTCATAACTCTTCATAATGCTCCATAGCGCTTCATAACACTCCATAACTCGTCATAACTCTCCATAATGCTCCATAGCGCTTCATAACTCTCCATAATGCTCCATAGCGCTTCATAACACTCCATAGCGCTTCATAACTCTCCATAATGCTCCATAGCGCTTCATAACTCGTCATAGCGCGTCCAACACTCTAACGCGGCATAAACTCCATAATGCTCATAGCGCTTCTAAAACTCTCCATAATGCTCCCTAGCGCTTCATAAAACTCCCTACGTTACAAACTCTCATAGGTTTAACAATCAGAACTAGTCATAAAAATATCCAGAAGTTCCTAGCGCTTCATAACTCTCCATAACTCGTCATAACTCTTCATAATGCTCCATAGCGCTTCATAACACTCCATAACTCGTCATAACTCTCCATAATGATCCATAGCGCTTCATAACTCTCCATAATGCTCCATAGTGCTTCATAACTCTCCATAATGCTCCATAGTGCTTCATAACTCTCCATAATGCTCCATAGTGCTTCATAACTCTCCATAATGCTCCATAGCTCTCCATAACTCGTCATAACTCTCCATAACTCTCCATAACTCGTCATAACTCTCCATAACTCTCCATAACTCGTCATAACTCTCCATAACTCTCCATAACTCGTCATAATGCTCCATAGGCTTCAAACTCTCATAATGACATAGCGCTTACCTTCATAACCGCAATAGCGCTTCATAACTCTCCATAGCGTTATAACACCCATACACTCGTCGAACTCTCCATAATGCGCCATAGCGGCACTTCATAACTCTCCATAGCGTTCATAACACTCCATAACTCTCCAAACTCGTCATAATCTCCATAATGCCCTAGCACTTAAGTAAAACCGCCCATAATCTCATAACTCTCATAAGGCTCCATAGCGCTTCATAACTCTCCTAATGCTCCATGCGCGCATAACACCATAGCGCTTCAAACTCTCCATAGCCCGCTTCATACCACTCCATAACGCGTCAGAACTCTCCCTAATGTCCATAGCGCTTTCATAACTCTACATAATGCGCCATGCGCTTCACTAACACTCCATAGCGCTTCATAATCTCCATAGCGCTTCATAAACTCCATTATCGTCAGATCTCCATAATGCTACATAGCGCTTCATAATTCCCGAGCGCTTAAAAAAAACACTCCATAGCGCTTCATAAATCTCCATTAATGCTCTAGCACTTCAAATGCTCCATAGCGCTTCATAACTCTACATAGCGTTCATAAAATCCATAGCGCGTCCATAACTTCCATAATGTCCAGAGCGCGTCATAACTCTCCATAATGTTCCATAGCGCTTCATAACTCTCCATAGCGCTTCATAACACTCCATAGCGCTTCATAACTCTCCATAACTCATCATAACTCTCCATAATGCTCCATAGCACTTCATAAAACTTACATAGCGTTCATACACGCACATAACTCGTCATAACATCCATTAATGCTCCATAGCGCTTTAATAACACTACATAATGTCATGTAAACTCTCCATAATGATCCATACGCTGCATAACTCTCATAACTAGTCATAACTACCATATGCTCCATTAGCGCCGTCATTAACTCTCCAGAATCGTCATCAACTCTCCATTAAATGCTCCACGCTTCATACTGTCATAAATCATCAAACTAGCCAGAATGCCTCCATAGCGCTTCATAACTCTACTAATATATAACTCTCCATAATGTCCATAGGCTTAATAACTCCCATAACTGTAATAACTCTCCATAATGCTCCATAGCGGTTCATAACTCTCCATAACTCGTCATAACTCTCCATAATGCTCCATAGTGCTTCATAACTCTCCATAATGCTCCATAGTGCTTCATAACTCTCCATAATGCTCCATAGTGCTTCATAACTCTCCATAATGCTCCATAGTGCTTCATAACTCTCCATAATGCTCCATAGTGCTTCATAACTCTCCATAATGCTCCATAGTGCTTCATAACTCTCCATAATGCTCCATAGTGCTTCATAACTCTCCATAATGCTCCATAGCGGTTCATAACTCTCCATAACTCGTCATAACGCGTCATCTGCTGCTGTCAGTGTTTCATCCAGTGTTTTTCATTCAAACCCTAACTGCATGTTAGGCTGCTTCATTTCTCAGTCATACTGTGATAAACTGTGATTGCAGCTGTCATATTTCTGTCATATTTCACATGATGATGAAGAGATGGGGCTGCAGACTAGCTTCAATGATCGAGGTTTATAGCTCAACCTTCCTGTGAAATGAAAAGTTGATAGTCATTTCTTCTTCTAGTTTGTAAAAGCAGACCTCAGCACTGAACGTCTTCTGTTACTTTATAATTACAGCTTCAAAGTGCAGAGAACTTCAGGAATCTTTAGTCCCAAACTTAAAGCAGCGATCTGCCAAATTTCAAAGGTATAATTTAGTTTTTACATAAAACACACTCCAGCGTTCACGGACTAATTTCTCATTTGCACAAACGAAGAGAGAAAAATCAAATGCTCGACTGCCAAAAGCATCTGTGGCTGGATCCCATAATTAATTTGAAAACAGAAACTCTGCTTAATTTTCAGAATCTGCGAATGTATTTTCACATATGTGCAAACTTTTGACACACACACGCAACTTGTGTGAGCGGGTCAAGAGGAGCACAAAGAAATCAAGGAAAGTCAGCGTAAAAGAACGAAAATGTAACAAAAAGAGCGTGAGCAAGAAATGAAGGCAGAGAGGCTCCAATTAAGAATAGCAATTAGCAATTATACACTCATCAATTACAATTATCACAACTGGTGATTATGCAATTAGCAGTGAATCGTCACTTTTAGCCCTGACGGCTGAACATTTAGGATGTGCTACAGAAAGAGTTTGGGGTCATGAGGACAAAGAATGATGAGTCAGATTGAGTGACTTCATTCACAACTACTAGAAAGTTCATCACCATCCGTGTGAATGCAAATGAGTAGTTTTTAAAGGAAGAGTTCACTCAAAAATAACATTTTGACATCATTTACTCAACCTTGTGTTGTTTCAAACCTGTTTGCTGTTATTTATTTATTTATTATTTTTGTGGAAGACAAAAGGTAAAGGGTAAAATGATAAGCTGTCACAAAGGAACCTGCCATTCAACGCTTATGATAGAATATATGATATATTATTTATTATTTATACAATAATTTTTCCTGCGTATTAATTCACATAAATATAATTAGATACAAATGTTTGTAAATGTAAAAAAAAAAAAGCAAACTAAATATATATTAGCTATAGATATCTATATATATGAAACATGTAGATGTTACATCTGAATATTAAAAAAAATAAACATTTTATATAAATAACAACATATATATTATATATATATATTTATATCTATATATATACAGTATATATATAAGATAATTAATTTATAATTAAATTCTATACACACTTATTATAATTCTAAAAATCTCTAACTTAATAACTGTCGATAAAGTATGAAGATAAGTAACTATGGGAACCTGTAGAAATATCAAACTGTTCATTCATAAAATATATAACATTTTAAAATTGTATGAATTATATGTATATAAATTTTTTATGTAAAATTTCTGAAGTATTAAAATTCTAAAAGGTAAAGTATAGACACATGTATACATATAAAATTATAACATTAATGGATGTAATTCAGATACTAGTAGGCCTGGGCGATAAAACTGTATTGATATTTATCGACGGTACACCTTCGATACGATAGAAAATTTTTTCGCATCATACGATATAGCATCGTTGATAAATTTTAGTTTTTTTAGTATTTATAATAAATTTGATATTTGTGCTATATCGACCAGATACTTAAAAAGGGATACATATAAAGGTGATACATATTAAAATGGAATCTTGCCCAACAGAAATGTGTGATGAGCTGACCTAAACCTTGAACGGAGCCGGTTCATTAAAAAAGAGTACTCAAGCATCCTTAACATACAAAACGAACAAAGTGATAAAAGGGATCGTGGACATGTGGCCAAGTATGGTGACCCCTACTAGGAATTAGTGCTCTGCATTTACCCATCCTAAGTGCACACACACACAAACCGTGAACACACACAAACCGTGAACACAAACCCGGAGCAGTGGTCAGCCATTTTTTTGCTGCAGCACCCGGGGAGCAGTTGGGGATTGCCTTGCCCAAGGGCACCTCAGTCGTGGTATTGAAGTACATTCACTCCCCCCACCGGTATGAGACTCGAACCCGACTCTCTAACCATTAGGCCACGACTTCTCCAAATAAATAAACAAATAAATAGATAAAAGATCATCTATATTCTGACAATAACAGAAAGGACATGTGTAAAGCAAACTATGAGTTCTCCAGTGTCATACTGGAGTAAATCTGGCTGTGGAGTTTGCGATGGACCGTGTGAAAAAGCAGATGCTGTCTCGAAGTGCAAGAGAAATGAGCAACTGAAGTCCTGACACACATCCAGTCCCCACGTCAATTCTGATCAGCAGCCTGTGTCACTCTCACACACACACACACACACACAGTGACAGTACCAGCTGGAGAACCGGCGCTGGAGAAACACGCTGCCCTCGGAGAGCTCAGACACACTCAGTCTCCCAAATGGGGGTTCATAAGGGAACTGCAAGGGGTTCGAGAGTTGTTAAAAAAAGCAAATAATTAGCTAAAATCAAAAGTAAACTTAAAATAAATAAACGGGGATGTACAATTAAGCAAAAATAAAACCAAAATCATGATATAACTTTAATGCAGTGTTTTTAGCATCTCAAAGTAAATGCTGCTTCTCATAAACTACATCTCTGTATGCAGAACACAATGTGCATTTGGTTCTCTGTATTTACAAATGTGCATAACTTCCAACATTTCTGTGGACAAAAGTTTACAGAGTTCCACCACTATTAACCCAGCTTAAAAGCTTGAGGGTTTGAATGCTTGAAAGTGAAAAATATATGACAAATATTGGTAATCTGTGGTGTAAAACAAAAATATTTTTAGAATGTCAAATATATATATAGAATATAGGGTTATATATACAACTGTAATGTTAAAAACTAAATATGTTGGTGCCTTTATTTGTTTTATAATTAATAATTAATTTTAAAAAAAACATAATTATTTAAAAAAAATTATTCAATATTATGAATAAGACAAATATGGTAATATTATAGGGTAAAACAAAAACGATTTGTCGAATCAACAAGTAATTACAATTACAGCTCTAATGTTACAAACAGTAATATAGTAGTCTATCGATGTTTATCATTGAATTGATATAAATTAATTGTAGAAATAATAATATTTAAAAATACTTGAATGAGTTTAGTTGGTTTCAGCAGCAACAATATGAGACATTTTTATATTATATGAAATGTTGTATTGCCGTTAAAATCACCATATATGACAAAATAATTGCAATATAATTTTTTGGCCAAGTTGTGCAGCCGTATAAATGATTTTAAAATAAAAACAATCAAAATAAAACATTTACTGTTTGACTGTTTATCTGTTTACCGTCAGTGCATGACCATTAACCAACATCAGAGAATATGCAAATGTGTTGTTAAATGTTAACTAAGTACTTCAAGTCAATATTTCACATCTACGTGGTTTCAGCTGACTAAAACGTTTGGGAATCCCTGCTCTACACCACGAGCCAGACCTGAGACGTACAGCAGAAGACGCTTTCTGACAACAAAACGGCTTCAGATACTGATCTCAGCTCAGTCCAAATCCCCACACACGCTCGAGAGAAGACAGTCTGGCAGAGTTTGAGATGATGATCCCAGTTCAGCTCTAAATCCAGACGAGATTCACAGGAAAATACATTAAACCCTGATCAAAGTGGAGGAGACTCAAGACCTCTAACCTCTACAGAGCACCACAGCCGAGAGCTACTGTAACTAACCCACAAGCACAACTGATCGCAAGTCTTTATTTCAAGTCTCTGTACTTTCAGCAGAACCCAGTCTATAGATGGTTGAGGTGTAGCGTGACCTCGGCTGGAGGAAGTCAGAACAAGAACATGCAGCTAGAAGAGAGAGTTTGAGATCACATGCGTAAATCAAGATAAAAAAAAGAATACGAACAGAGACGAATGGAGCGATGGAAAGTATACAGCTAAAGAAATGAACAATGCTTCTGATTAAAACAGTGGGTCTAAAAGTCTGAGAATTGAGAACTAAAAACAACAGAAAAAGTTTTGATTGATAATGCATTCTGGCCAGGGATTAAAAATATTTCAATAAAACTGAAAATGGAAACTTGTGAGAACATAATAGAAAATAGAAACAATTCATAAAAAAAAAAAAAAAGGTCTGCATAATTTAATAATTTGCTGATCGGCATCCATGTATGTTTAAAGGTGCATTATGAATCTTTGACCTCTCTGTTGCCATACAATTAAGGCAAAATAAAGCAAGAACACAGTTATGCTTCATGTAATAATTTCCCCCCATCTTTTTGTTAATCTTAATAATGACATATACTTGGCAGCAGCACAATTTGCTCTCATTTTAAAAATAACGGGAAGTGTTCCTTTAAGGTGAGGT
>JADLZN010011048.1:0-52766 GCA_018155175.1 Sinocyclocheilus anophthalmus
TTTTGAGAGATATATATATATATATATATTATTATATATATATATATATATCATTTAACTGTTTTTACAGAAAGACAAGCTTGCTATCTTCCAAAAAAGCCAGGGGAATGTGTAGGTCACTATCTCCGTTATTACTACAGTCCTGAACATCACACATGCAAGTCTTTCTACTGGACTGGCTGTGTGGGAAATGGAAACCGATTCCTCACACTGAGCTGGTGTAATGCCACATGTTACAATGCAGCAGGTATGTGGCTAATAATGATTTTACCCAGAGATATACAGTATATACTGTACATGCAAAAGTGCATGTTAATGTGTATTTGTTTGAATAGATGAAGGCCTTGAGGACTATTCTGGTGAATCAGATGTACCAGTCGGTAAGTGAAGCGTAAATAGTAAACTTACATTTTCAACTCATTTGAATTTTTTATTCAATTATATTAATGTGTTATTATCCCATCAGGAATTATCTTGGGTGTTGTGTTTGGTCTTATTGGTGCCGTTATTCTCATTGTGGTGATTGTCTTTGCTGTCAAGAAAAAGTATGTCATTACAGTATATATATATATTTTTGTGTTTGGCTTTAGTGTTTTTTACTGGCAATTTTTTTTGTAGTTACATGTTAACATGGAATTTTCTAGGCCTAGCTCAAAGAAACATGGGGAAAAGGATGGAAAGTCTGCAGAGCAGCCGCTGAAAGAGCAGGCCATTGAGATGGGAGGTGGAGAAGCACAGCCAGACACTCTTGAAGTCTCTTCAATCCAATCCTAAATTTTTAGCCACAAATGTACATTGAAACTTTTGGCCAATCATTGTTTGCATTTTTAAAAAAAAAAGATGTACAGGTAAAAATGTTTGACTGTAATAAAAAGGTACATGCATACTATTCCTGTTCTTATTTCTTGTGATTATACTGTGTCTATAATTGGAAAGTCATTTCGAATTTGGTTGTTTTATATGTCAGCTAAACGGAAATATCACAATAAACATATAAAGTAGAAATGTCTGTATGGTCTTAAATTCCTTGAAGTGTTGAAGTGTGGCACAGTTTACATGTTGGTGCTTGGAAAATGAATCATGGGCCAGGTAACTATGTACATATAATTTCATAGCGAGACAACATGTGTACATGATGATAAAGCAGGGGTTTTCAAATAAAACAATAGCATAAAATTGTGAAAATAATATACTGTGTATATTTATTATATATATATATATACATTATATATTATATAGATCATATTTGAGCTGATATCGCATTTGGTCTCGTTCTGTATTGCGTATCTTGTCAGTGTCTGCGCTTGCTTGGCTATTTGTTGTGGAGAAAATAAGGAAAGTGTGTTCTAGCGCCAGCAGAAAACAGTGTAAATAAATACTCTTTGAGAGAAGCAGTCAATAAGCAGAAGTTAAAAGCAGCTCGTAAGTGTATTTACTTGTCTCATTAGTGTTTAGTGCAGTTGTCGTTGCTAGGAAACGCTTTTTTTGTTTACTGTGTGGAGACGTGCTTATCGCGTTTGGTCTCGTTCTGTATTGCGTATCGCTCTAGGTCTTTTATTAAGTTTAGTTTGATTTAATTTGAGTTATTTTAATACTTCAACAAACTAAATGTAAATGAAATAATATATATATTGAATTAATAAATGTGTATGTACATATACACATTTATATATGTATGTGTGTGGTTGTACATACACATGTTATGTTATGCAGCATTATATATACTCTTATACCTTTTGTTCTTTAATATTTAGAATTTTTTTTAGCTTTATTTTTTGTTTTTCGTTTCAGTGTTAAGTTTTGAAATTTTGTTGTATGAATTTGTCATTTTTATTTAATCTCTTTAAAATGTGTATAGGTAGTATTTAAAGTTTTAGTTTTGAGTTTTTGGATCTGTTTTAGTTGTTTTAAACTACAATTGTTGCTTCTGGTGTCCTCATTTGTAGTACCGCTTTGTATAAACGTCCTGAAAATGACTAAATAAAATAAATAACATGGATATATAAAGTCAATGAACAGAATTTATGTTATATAGTGCTTGTCAGTGTTGTTTCGCTATAAAATGTTATAAATAAATTGTCAATAAAAACCATAAAATAGTGAACAGTTACAAAAAAATATTATGTTATCCACTACTCATAAGTTTTAGGGTTGACTCTCAACATAACAATCAAATAATGAAAAAATTACATACAAAATAACTTAATAAATAATTATTATATTTTGTGATGTTTATAAATTATTTCTTATTACAAATAAAATAATAAATCCAACGCAAGTTAACATTTACAGAACATGCTGTTATTATATTGCTATCCATAGTTTTATTCACAGCATCATAAAGTTTCAGAGCACCTCCAGTACAATATTGACTTGTAAAATAGTTACACTAAGACGAATCTCGTCCTGAGAAGTCAACATTTGCTCATATTCTCTCTCTCTCTCTCTCAGTATTTATCACTGCTCTGCCTACCAAGTTTTATTCGCCGCCCTCGTTCTGAATGAATCATGTCTTTTTATCGATTAATACACACGCTTGTGTAAATATCCCATTAAAGGAAAAGTAAAGCAAACTCAAGACAGACAATAATCTGAGTGAAGACTGTTTAGTACGCTCTCTATTTTTCTGTCTAGGTAGGGCTCTCAGTAGGTTTTGAGCCAACCCTAGTGTGTGCATGCATGTCTGCTCTCTTAAACCATAACAACACACTGACTTCACTTAACAGAGCAACATCACTCCTCGGCATTTAAACGTTTAAGAATCCACCAACTGGAAAGCGACAACACATTCTGCGCCTATTAACACACTTTTAGAGTTTAAACCACTACAGAAATCCTCCAGAAGAGGACAGACTGGGCTAGCTAGTGCTTTAGCTAGCACACAGACTCATGGAGTGCCCTCACCTCAGCTCCAGTGTCTGTTTGACGGTGGATCCGACCCGGTTCCCCAACGGTTCCCCTTCCTCATGGTGCTGCTCCGGTGAGTTACAAGCGAATCATAATTCATTAATAACGAGTAATAATTCAGTCAGTTTCCTGGAAGAGCTAGCTCGAGCTAGCCCAGCCGGCTAAGTGCCTCATTGCTCTCAGCAGCTCGCGCGTGGAGACTTTTGTGTTTTTGTACTAATAAAACTGAAGAACATATAAACATATAATATGCCGTGGAATGATAATATTCAGTAATTGTGCTTTATTAAATATTAAACCCACAAACCGAGTAGTTTAGCTTCACACAGCAGTCAAACTTGCTCATTTGAGTGTGAAAGGCGGACAGCTTATTGTTCTTTGAAGACATTTCAGGGAAATGTTTCGTTTTAAAATAATATTAAACGATTGTCACGCTTTCGCCAGTTTGTTTCACCCTTTCAGAAACTTGAGAGAGGTTTTCTTTTTCGTAGAGGCATTTAATCTTATATTGTTGTGATTGGCTCTAATTTGTCATTAGCTTTATATCGAACTGTTCATTTAAGGTACAAACCTGCCGATTTACAGTGAATGATTAATATTGATCTTCATATGCAGACAACATAAACTAAGCATTCTAGATGGGCAGACCTCAAAATAAAGCAGAAATAATGTCTGCAAACGTTTTTACAACATAAGTGTAATGCTATTACATTCATGGCTTTACATGTGCATGAAAGCACTACAATACAAAGCACCTGAAAACGTTTTCTTTCCTTCTTTTTGGATTTGGGCATTTACTGTAGATAGGAAAGGGAGCTATTGTAGATGGTAATTATTGGCTTAGTGCGGGACTGCTTTTACAGGGGCCGGTTTGCTGGAAAAAATGTTCCCGAGAACATTCGAGGAAGCCATTAAAGGTTGGAGAGACCTTTAAAGTAACCCATTAGGTCTCATGGCTACAAACTTGTGGAAAGAAGTGCAGGATCTAGTGTTTGCTTTTATTATCATCAGAATCTCCTTGAAATGCATGGATTTTATCTATAAATAAAAAAAATGTTATTAGAGATATTATTTATTGGGGTGCATGATATCAGATTTTATTTTTATATTATGGCCAGTGTTCTAAATAGTGGCAGACAAACCACCACGCTAAAGTTTGAGGTCGACACAATTTTTTTAAATGTTTTTGAAAATAGTTTCTTATGCTGTTGTTTTTATTTTAAATTGAAATCTTTTGTAACATTATATGTCTTTACTGTCACATTTGATCAACTGTGCCCCCTCCTACCTGGATAAATGTATTTATTTGTTTGTTTATAAAATTACATTTATTTATTAATAATTTTTTTTATTATATCTTCCACACACACCACATTTTTGAATGGTAGTGTATTTGGCTAAAATTGGGCTATTTAGAATTTTTCGAAATTGATAAATTCTGGTAAATATCAAATATTTCCAGTTTTTATATATTTTATAGTGAATATAAACAACTAGTAAAATAAGTGTTTATTTAAATGTAACCATTTTGTGTAAATCTTATTTGATCTTATCAGGCATTCCACTCTGTAGATATTGACATTGATGATTTAAAAAACTATTTCAGACGACAGGTTATATATATTTATTGCTTTCATACTAACTGACATACATCAAATGAATACAAAAAAAAAAAGCTAGCTATACTTTTATACCAGTAACATTACCAACATATCATGCATCCATGATTATTTCATATGTGTATTTTTGACCAGACCAGAGTGAAGATGAATTTACATGTTAGATTACACTGAAAACTCATGAACATTTAGGGTGTGACGCCCAGTGGCCCCTCAGCACACCCACGGGACATGAGAAATGCCCCATATCTCTTGTTTAACACATTTCACACTTATGAAACATGTCAATCATTAGTACTGCTAAAAAAAATTAATTACTTAAGTGACTGAACTAGTAAAACAGAACTATGACCCACCTTTAATACCATATAAATTAATACGACTTAAATTTCACTGCACTTTATGGCAGATTCTTTGGGAAAATCATACACGAGTCACGACATACCTGTTTAGGTGGCTTTGTTCCTAATAACAGCATGGTTTTGTTAGAACGTCGCTTCTTTTGTGTGAAGCGCATTAGCGCATTATATAAAGCATGTTACAATAGCACAGCATTGGCGCTTTCTTAATCAGGACACAGGCGGTCAGCAGGTACGAGGAGACGGACGGGGTCTATTGATTTTTTCCACATTTGTTGGGTCGTGCACAGACCAGCATTCACGAGAATCGACCGTTCCTTAGCAACAGCTAATTCAGATGCTTGTTGTGCGCTCAGAGGGAAGGTGATCAAGGCAATTAGAACAAAGCGCTCTCTCCCAGCAGGCCACAGCCAGAGATTACATTTGCACGAGGTTAACATGCCACCTTATCTCTGCACATTACAGAGGTCTTTATTATACACTAGGTTTCATGTTTTGAGTATGCGGGTCTGCTTTTATACATCCGTAAAATACAATTTAGGTTGTAAAATTTAAAAAAATAGATATTATTTCATACCTGATCTAAATTGTTCGAAAAGAAAATATATGGTGTACACTAGTTATTTATTTATTCTTAATAAAAATAGTTTTAATAATTTTGGTTTTTAAATCCCGATTACTTGTGGTGGTGCTAGTATAAGAGTCTTGAAAATATGCTTATACTTTTTTTTTATATTTTATTATATGTATATGTATGTTTATATACTTTTTCAAGCATTTTAAGCCCAAGAGAAGCTGCCAATTTTACAGTGTAAAGGCAAAATAATCAATAAAAAATGCACAAATATAATACTACATAATATATGTTGTAGCCTATTGTAACATTTTAAGCCCAGCCTGAATAATTTACTTATTTTATTATTTCAAATGTAGGCTTAGCATACAGTTTTAAAATGCTTTGAAATTAAAATAATAGAGTATTTATATATTGTCTTTTTTTGTTTTATACCTTTATTGTTCCTTTGTATATTAAAAAAACATAAATTACTTACATTTTATCCATCCATCCATCTATCCATTTTTAAACCCAAGAGAAGCTGACTAATTTACATGTGTAAAAAAATAATTAATTTAAAAAAATGTATTAAAATGATCTTGTTTTATACACTTGTAAAATGCCAAATCATATCATGGATGTCACTCATATGCTGTATATTTTGATATTTTGTAGTTTGCCGGTCAAACAAAAGCCCGTGGGTTTGCCTGACATGTTTGAATGTGCATTGTGGAAGGTGAGTGCTTAAATTGATATTTTTTTAGTCTATGTGGTTGTGTTTCTTTATATATGACTTACAGTAAATATTACATGTAAATTCAAATGTAAATTCATAGTTCCTTGATTGTTTAGAATTATGTTTAAGCTGTATTAAAATATTAAAATGTAGAAAATATAAAAATTGTTTTAGTAGATAAAAGTGAATTAAAGTTAATTACATTCTAATTATTAAAATATTAAATTTCACACATTAAAATGACCTTGCATCTGTTTCCTGTGGCAGGTATGTAAACGGCCATGCAAAAAAGCATTTTGAGGAGATTCAGGCACCAGGAGGCGGTCAAAGGAAGCCAGAGCGAGAAAAGTCGAGCGAGAAGAGTCAGCAGCACTCTGTGTGTATGGACTGTAACAGTTATAGCACGTTCTGGTTAGTTTCTTCCCTATTTTTCTTTCCAGAAATATTTTTAAATGGACAGTAGTAAGATGAGTGTCTTAAAGGGACAGTACATACAGTATTTTTCAGTGAACAGTGTTATGTGTTTTTTTTTTTACCTTCATGCCATTTTCTTTCCTGTAGTTACAGATGTGATGAATTTGTGGTGAACGACACAAAACTAGGGCATGTGCAGAGGGTCAGAGAACATCTGCAGAGTTTGGAAAAGTATGTCTGGTATTTGTCGATGTGTATCTATCCATTTATCAATCATCATCACTTAAATGCATGGATTATATTATTGTTTTTGAACTGATTATTCTCTTTTTCAGCTCTGTTCTAATACTGTGCAGACAGAGGAAGATAAAACTGTCAACAGTTCCCTCGTCCTGACAGCAACTGAAGAAGACGCGTGAGTTTAATGATTTTAGATAAGTGTGTAAAGACCCTGTGTGCTAAGAGATGGGGTTTTCAGAAAACTTGAATGTGTTCCACCCATATCTCACAACAATATTTAATTGTTAATAATTACTGAAGGTAAAACTTCCCGTTGCAGTGCAGATGACTCATGTTTCCATAATCTTAAAATGCTGCGTCACGTTTGTCAAAATTAGCCCAAGAGAAACTGCAGGTTTACTTGTTTTATTATTGTGTAATAATTATTTTCTATATAACCATATACATCTATATATATATATATATCTAATATCCGATTTTTTTTTTTTTTTTTTTTTAAGTAGGGCGGTGCAAAAAATCGAATGCGATTCAATTTTGTATGCATCATTGTTGTCAGATGTGTTCGGGATCCATAAATGTCTTTAATTTCCCCCCCCCCCCCCCACCACACAGGACAGCAGCACCATAGCACAGTGTGCCACGGGCCTCCGAAACCTGGGTAACACCTGCTTCATGAACGCCATTCTCCAGTCCCTGAGGTAAGAGCAGCCCTCACGACCCCGAGCCAAGGGCAGCCGGCGATGCATAGCCTGGCAGGGTGTGGCAAAGGTCCCGCTGTTGCCTTAAAGCCTCCCTGCGCTCTGCTGGAGCCTCTAGTATGTACTGGCAGGTAACGGTGCCTGTGGCCTGTGAGCTGGCAGGAGGAGAGCTTGGTGGGGAGCCAGGGGACGGATTAGGCTGTCTGCCTGCTCACCGCAGCCAACCTTACGCAAGCGACTCGTGCCAAATATCACATAAACCGTTCAGCCTGCATTATCACGAACTACTGAGGCAAACATTCAGTTACACTACCGTTCAAACGTTTATCGGCAAAGGATTAAACAAAATAATACATTTATTTAGCAAGGATGAATTAAATTGATTTTACATCTACAAAAAATCTATTTCAAAGAAATGCTGTCATTCTGAACTTTTTTTTTTTTATCAATGAACCTGAACAAAATGTTACAGTAGCACAACTGTAATAGCAAGTAAAAAGTAATAGTTAGAAATCTTTCTTGTGCTAAATCATGCTATTGCTAATTCATGTTAGAATATGCTAGCAATGCATTAAATCATGCTAGCACCATGTTAATACATACTAGCAGTGTTGTAAATAATGCTAGAAACATGCTAGCAAAACATGCTAATCATGCTAGAAACATGCTAGCAATGTGCTAAATCATGTACAGACATTCTAGCAGTGTATTAAGGTCATTACATATTATTAAATTCCATTTATATGACTGGAATCCGCGATTGTCCACATTTTCTGCATTGCGGAAATCACAGATAATATTGAGGTGTTTTGCAACTTCAGTGTAACGTTAGTGGATTGTGATTTATTGCAACTTAAAGGAGACATATCATGCCCCTTTTTACAATATGTAATATAAGTATCTGGTGTCCCCATAGTGTGTCTGTGAAGTTTCAGCTCAAAATACTTCACAGATCATTTATTATATCATTTTACAAAATGCCTTATTTTAGTGGAAGCAGAAACACACTGTTTTTTCAGGCCTGTCTCTTTAAATGCAAATGAGCTGCTGCCCCGCCCCCTTTTCCAGAATAGAGCTGTGCCATTACAGCTCTGACCTGCTAAAAAACATCCGTTTTGGTTCTGATTATCATGTTTATCGCGCTGAAATCATGCGTTTTAAAGCATACGAATTTAAACTACTGATTTTCTGAGCGCACACATCCGAAGCACACGGACAGAGAGCGGCTGTCACAGCATGTGAGTACTAAACTAAGTTCTCATTCACACACAAGTTTACAAAAACAGTCGGTAATGTCTGTGAAGGTAAACTGCTGGGAAATAAGTTGCATGTTTATTTTAGATCTGTGTGGCTGCAATATACATTAAATAAATCAATAAATCCACTGCTCTCTTGTCTCCTCTGAGGCTGGGACTCTAAGTAGTGTTCTGTGCTCGTCTGTGCAGCCAATGACAGAACAATTAGCATGCTTTGCTCAAACTTTCACCATGGCATTACAACTAATACACCGTTGTCGCTTGCGAAATCAAAATGACGGCGCCGTGGGTGTAAACTTACAGATTAAGGGGCGGTAATATTATAATGAGATCCCTTTGCCACGTCACCAAGGGAGCGAAATCAGACATGTTTGTTTTCTCAGAGGCTTGCAGAAAAATGCTTACCAAAACAAAGTTACTGGGTTAATCTTTTTAACGTTTCCTTGGTTGGTAGATGCACCGGGTACCTGATTAGCACTTAAAACCTGGAAAAGTCAGATTTTCATGATAAGTCACCTTTAAAAAGCAACGTTGCTGTGCTGCCTTACCCTTACCTAGAGACAACTGATCACTGAACACTGAAGCAGCTCCAGTTAGGAAGTGCTTTGGGAATGAGAGTGAATTGGACTAGTGACTCCCAACAAATCAGGTGGGTGGAGATTGCTCTAGGCCACACAGTGGTGAGTTCTGACAGGCTGCATCAGAGCCAAATAGGACGTTTCAAAATTAAGTTATTTTATCAGTGAATCGGTTTTGAAAATGACCGATATTAGGGCTGAAACGATTCCTCGAGTAACTTGAATACAAAAAAATAATCGAGGCAAATTATGTGCTTCGAAGAAATGTTTAGTCCATTTACTAGGGATGCACTGAATTTTCGGCGGCCCCGAAAATATATGCCGCGCCGCACTGCCCAGCAGTGTCAAGTTTCACTCAACTCCGTGTGACGTTCCGTTCAATATTCCGCTCTATCAATGTGCATTCTGCTCATTTACCGCTTATGCTCACCGGAAAAGCGAAGTCCGCTCAAATAACGCGCCGACAAGAAATTTCTATGTAGTATACTTGTTCCTGTTTGCAGTACTGGGCAACGCTGGTAAAATCTCGTTCACTGATCTACTCCCCGCTATGCTCTGCTGATTATAATAGCTTTGCAAGGGTTTTTATATTTGTATACATGTTTACTTGATATTTCTTTAGACAAAATCATAATTTCTATTCATTTCCCACTGATTTATGCGATCTGATGAGCATTAACTCAAATTACGCTTGCAGTGATTTCCCTCGCTGTCTCAATGAGGACATAAACACACGAACAACTCCAGAACTGCTCTGAGACGTCACTATACATGACCGTTTCACCCATTTCCATTTGGAGTAAAACTAGCGTCATATCATATACACACGAAATTTAAAGGTATTCATGGCAACCCATCAAAATAAAAGTCCGTTTTAATTTTTAGACAAGTCCAGTTGCAGCAGAAATATTACTATTGTTCAGCAGAATGTAGAGTGGGGCAAAAAAGTATTTAGTCAGCCACCAATTGTGCAAGTTCTCCCACTTAAAAAGATGAGAGAGGCCTGTAATTTTCATCATAGGTATACCTCAACTATGAGAGATAAAATGAGGAAAAAAAATCCAGAAAAATCACATTGTAGGATTTTTCAAGAATTAATTGGTAAATTCCTCGGTAAAATAAGTATTTGGTCGCCTTCAAACAAGCAAGATTTCTGGCTCTCATAGACCTGTAACTTCTTCTTTAAGAGGGTCCTCTTTCCTCCACTCGTTACCTGTATTAATGTGTTTGAATTCGTTATCAGTATAAAATACACCTGTCTACAACCTCAAACAGTCACAATCCAAACTCCACCATGGCCAAGTCCAAAGAGCTGTCAAAGGACACCAGAAACAAAATTGTAAACCTGCACCAGGCTGGGAAGACTGAATCTGCATAGGTAAGCAGCTTGGTGTGAAGAAATCAACTTTGGGAGCAATTATTAGAAAATGGAAGATATACAAGACCACTGATAATCTCCCTTGATTTGGGGCTCCACGCAAGATCTCACCTCGTGGGGTTAAAATGATCACAAGAACTGTGAGCAACAATCCCAGAACCACACGGGGGGACCTAGTGAATGACCTGCATAGAGCTGGGACCAAAGTAACAAAGGCTACCTTCTGTAACACACTGCGCCGCCAGGGACTCTAATCCTGCAGTGCCAGACGTGTCCCCTTGTTTAAGCCAGTACATGTCCAGGCCCGTCTGAAGTTTGCTAGAGAGCATTTGTATGATCCAGAAGAGGATTGGGAGAATGTTATATGGTCAGATTAAACCAAAATAGAACTTTTGGTAAAAACTCAACTTGTCGTTTGGAGGAGAAAGAATGCTGAGTTTGCATCCATAGAACACCATACCTACTGTGAAGCATTGGGGGTGGAAACATCATGCTTTGGGCTGTTTTTCTGCAAAGGGACCAGGACGACTGATCCGTGTAAACGAAAGATGAATGGGGCCATGTATCGTGAGATTTTTGAGTGAAAACCTCCTTCCATCAGCAAGGGCATTGAAGATGAAACGTGTCTGGGTCTTTCAGCATGACAATGTTCCCAAACACACCGCCCGGGCAACGATGGAGTGGCTTCGTAAGAAGCATTTCAGTGTCCTGGAGTGGCCTAGCCAGTCTCCTGATCTCAACCCCATAGAAAATCTTTGTAGGGAGTTGAAAATCCGTGTTGCCCATCGACAGCCCCAAAACATTACTGCTCTAGAGTAGATCTGCATGGAGGAATGGGCCAAAATACCAGTAACAGTGTGTGAAAACCTTGTGAAGATTTACAGAAAACGTTTGACCTCTGTCACTGCCAACAAAGGGTATATAAAGTATTCAGATGAAATTTTGTTATTGACCAAATAATTATTTTCCACCATAATTTGCAAATAAATTCTTAAAATCCTAAAAAAAACTTACAATGTGATTTTCTGGATTTTTTTTTTCTCTCATAGTTGAGGTATACCTATTGTGAAAATTACAGGCCTCTCTCATCTTTTAAGTGGGAGAACTTGCACAATTGTTGTCTGACTAATTACTTTTTTTTTTTCCCCACTGTACATACTACTACTACTAAAATTATTAAAAACTTTATTTTTAAGGAATGATCACACAACATTTCTTCCATGTTTTAATTTTAATAGTAAATACCCTTTGTTTGCCAAAAAGTTTAATTTTCAATAATTTAAAGATAAATGATATTAATGTTTTATGCGTTCATTTGATAATTAGATACACAACACAGCATTTCTGAGGAAAAAGAAAACATTTCATAAGGCTATTTTAAGAATAAATAACAATAAAACATTAGGTGAGAGAAAATAAAACAACTTTATAACTGTCATTTTCTTTAATCATAGCTATAATTATTATAACACCTAAAATATGTTGCGTAAAAAGTGTTTGTTTCAGCCACTTAAAGGGTGGGTACATTGTGTGCACATGATCAGGATGGTACCACCTCCGCCGCATTTTGAGAAAGGAAAAACCCTGTTTGCAGGACTATACATTATTTGGATAATTAGTCAAAAACAACAGCAACAACTGTTATGTCTGATTCTGTTGCATAGAACTGAAAAAAACAATACATTGATATTTAATATTAATATACTTTCTGTCCAATTTTATTGTTACTTTCAATAAAAGTGTGGTTATTTTATTGGCTTGTGTTTTTTAAATTCCGTGCCATTAAAATTGAGTTAAATTAAAAAGTCTTACAAAATTACTTTATGTTATTTAATAAAATAAATAATCATTACAAAGCATTTTTGGTTTCGGTTTTCGGCCAAGTGCATCTAGAATTTTCGGTTTTCGGCCCAGAATTTTCATTTCGGTGCATTGTTACCATTTACTGTAACTACATACAGAGCACTGTGTTTACAAACCACATGCTGCTTTTAAAGGATTAAACACACACCAGTATGCAGAGATACATTTAAGAGGGTTTATTCTCCAAAATAGCTTTAAATTAATGTTGCTGAAAAATGTGTCAATAAATGTCATGTGTATGGACTTTTGTTTTTGTTCCACGTTAGCTTCCCGCCCACTAATTTTTGCCTCTTACAAAAGCCACAAAGCCTTCCAAGAAGACAGTAAAGGCTTATGTCATGCCAAACACAGAAACCTGTGCCGGTATTTGGTAATGCGATATGTCACGGTAATGAATATGCACGATATTTGTTATCGTGGGCACTTCTAAATACCGTAAATAATTATATGTTACAAATTATTCCGAATTTTGAATGCCTTTTAAGAGTACTTTTCTCATCAACTGGTCAAAATGCGCAACACCGCTGTATGCTGTGTGAAAGACACGTGCTCACTCTGATGTAAACAAGCGCGGACGAGAAGCACATGGCGGAACATGTGAGAGACGCTCTGGATGAAAGCGCACTTTCACTCTCTGACAGCAGATGGCGCTACACTGCAGAAATGCAGCCGTTACCCCGGAAACCCTGTAAACGAAGCAGCTGCACTACTTTCTGTTTCTGAATCATGTTTAAATGATTTAAATAGCCACTTAGATTTGTGTATTTGCTATGATGTTCGTCACAGCGCCAAATACTTAATATTTAGACTTAATAGGCTATTTATTTTCAAATTTTTTTTACATTTTAATCTGGACTACAATATGTCCTAGATATTGTTTGAACGTGTTTTGATTCTTTATTGTTCGGTCACACTTTACATTAGGGCTTCATTAGTTAACATAAACTGCCAATGAAAAATTCTTCTGAACATTCATTAATCTTAGGTATTCCAATATTTAATAACACGTTGTTAAAATCGAAAGTTGCAACTGTTATTTAATGAGCTAACATGAACTAAGACTTGTATTTTTTTTTAACAGAGATTAATAACTTCTGTAGCAAATTTAGCTATTGCTCATTGTGAATGTTAATGCATTAACTAATGAGGTCTTATTGTAAAGTGATACCTATTGGTCTTTATAGTAAAAAAAAACAATTCTGCTCGGAGTGAAGCGATTTATTTATTTATTTTTCGTTTTTTAAGCCCTGCTTAAAGCATACAAAGCCCTGCACATGACATACAGGAAAAAATTTAAATCGTGAGCACGATTTTGTTTTCTAGTTTTACTAAATTCTATGCACGATATTACTCAATCACGGCCAGGATTTAGTTGAATCAAATCAACGAACAAATTATTATATCGTGCGCACCATTTACTTAAAAGGAGGGAATGAGTTAGTAAGTTGTGTGCACGATTTAGTAAAATGAGGGAACGAATTATATTGTGCGCACGGTTTACAAATTTTTTTCCCCTGCATGTCATGTGTGGGGCTCCGTACATAAGCCACTTTAAGCATAAAAATATCCACTTCAATTACGGTGCAGGTGTCTTAGAAGTGGAGCCCGACCCGATATGGGTTTTTTTTTTGGGGCCGTACGATTAGGATCAAAAAAAAGGCCGATACCAATCTACAAAAAAATTTCTCCCCGCCGATATTTCTTTGTGTATATTATAGGGATGTAACGGTATGAAATTTTCATATCACGATTATAGTGACCAAAGTTATCATGATAATCAATATTATCACGGTTTTGTTCAATTTAGATGAAAATGTTCAAAAATAACTGATACACACACTTTATAACTGATACATTTCAATAAGTTTTATATTTGAAAAACAAATACAATTAGCAGCTATATGCAATTTTTTTTAGCATAAACATTAAATTAAAATTAACATGAAGCCCTAATAATAATAATAAATCACTTGAAGATCATGTGATCTTCAGTTAGGAGATCTTGAGATGCTTTTTAAAGCAAAGTTGGGGTTGATTTTGACTTCACATACACACATAATAGACAGGCTAGTTAACATTTGTCTATTTTAATGTAAGACCCCAAACATATTTTTCGTCAGTGATCGAAATGATTTAAGACGGTAGTGCAAGTTTAGTTTGAAAACGTTTAATAATAAATAAGACACAATTAGACAATATTTGAATAAAATATTAATAATAATAATAAATATTTATTTGAAAACTGATGGAGTGCTGAATGCTGCATGCATGCGCAGCGTTGTCAAGCTAACATTTGGTCATTCATTCCCTTCGCCAAGGGAGTTTCAATCGCTTATACGAGACAGTAATGCCCTGTACCCTTCAAAGAACACACTTCAAGGGTTCTGCCCTTCGTAGGGCATAGGGATGCTCAATTCTGTTTGGAATTCGCCGCATGTCTCTTGTATCACCACAGAGGCTCGGACACTCTTTCTTGTTTCATTCAAATGCAGCTTGCGTCTAATTTTTTGATTGTATTGAAAATGAAATCATAGGAATTTAGTATTAATACTACTATAGTTTTGCTGTAGTGATCATATTGTCCTTACGATTGTTTTGTACACTGTTCATAATGGATTTATAAACAGGTAAGATTTCAAAACATGAATCTCAATTCAATATTTCATATCCCCGTATTTTATATATTATTTTAGGTAAACAAAACAAAAATCCATGTAGTAAGTTAACTATGAATATACAATACATTTTCCCTTAAATGTCAACCTTATAGTTTTGAACGTTCATTCGTCTTGGCTCAAAGCCACTTGCTGAGAACTTTTCTTCGCGGAAGCTTTGCGTAAACACGTTGAAGAGAACGAAATATTAATCTCTAATCAATCTTTTTTGTCCAATTATTTGCCCAGTTAGTTTTGGTATTGAGGTAAAAGTTACCTTTTATTCGCTATATAACAGTGGGTGCTGGTCACAAAGATGACTGAGCAAATTTAATGCATTTCCCCCTTTTGCAGCTACTTTCTTCTAGCAAGATCAGCAGACAGGGTGACCATCCTCGATTAAATTGCCTTCAAGACTCTTGTAAAAGCCAAAATACGACCAGACCACCGATTTGGTCCTCTTAAATGGCTGAAAAATCTCCAGAGCGCTGTCACTGCCTTCCACCATTTCGTCTTGTGCAAAAAAACAACAACATTGCATGCTGCTTTTGCGTCAGACTGATGCTGGCTGGACATGATTTACCGCAAGTTTTCAAAAGCGTCGATAAGCAAACACGGTTTTGATGATAATTACATTTAAAACGGTAATACTAACCGTCAGTGCATTTTATCATGATTTATAGTGAAACCGGTAATCGTTACATCCCTAATATATATATATACGTACCAGTCAAAAGTTTGGAACATTTCCATTTCCGTTGTCCAACAGTTGACTGTTACTATATATATATACACAGTATATATATATATAGAATACAGTATATACATAAACACCATTTTTTGCAATGATCACTCAAATGTGGTGATCAAACACTTATAATGGTGACAGAGATATGTAAGGGCATTTAACAATTTAACAATAAACTTGCAATGAGTGCGATGCACAAAGTAACGGGTGTTAGTTGTAACACACGTGGTTTTAATATTTATTTTACCATAGTAACATTTAAATTCTGGCTTAAGTAAATGTTTTATCTCAGTTTTTATTATTCATTTAAAATGAGACAAATCGGCTAATATTTTAATCTCCAATCTGTTATTTATCAGTTCATATAGTTTTTTAATGCTTTGATTACTAGCATAAGACACTAACCAGTTTTAAAATTCCAATTGCGGCAATTGAGCCGTTGTAACACCTGCGTTCCAATGTGCTATTCTATGACATTAGCGATGTAATTTACACTATTTACTTTAATAAATTTTAATGAGAAACAACGAGAAACTGGTGAATAAAGACTGACAGTCAATGTTTAACGTTTAGAAATTATTATTTCAAGACAAGCATTTTTGCTCTTTTATGTGGGCCGTCCCAAGCATGGTTTCAATGTGTTCATTCTTAAAAACCGCCATTATTTATTTGAAAATAAAATAAAAATATAAAATAAAATAAAAAAATTATCTCTATTTATTAACAAAATATATTTTAGTTTGTCTTTTATATTTTTTTCATTCGATCAGATAAAATTTTAAGCTGTCATATGGTCAAGTTACATCTTGCCCCTCAGATGTTACAATGTGTTCTACCTACGGGGCATGTTGTCACATTTCACTTCTATTTTTTGAGGGTAAATGAAGAAAAACGTATACACTGTAATTATGAAACAAAGCGACATATTTGTACTAGAGAAGTGTAAAATTACCGTGGATAAAAAAAAAAATATATATTCTGAACCCCATGTGGATTTACACAAACTGAGAAAGCAAAAAGTGTTTACATTTGCCCTCTCTCCCCTACCTCTTGTAACTAATCCAATATAAATTCACCTTCTCGCAAACTTTAATGCCCTTTGAATGTAACGTGTATGTTCCCTTGGAACTGGATTCATGGCAGAATTTCAGGGCACTTACGGTCGAATAAGACAACGCGTGAATGCTGCCTTAACAAGAAACCTCCTTACTGAAGGGAAAGTGTTGACTGGTGTCACTATCTCGCGAACGCGCCGGCGGATCTCCTCCAAATTCGGGGGATCCCTTCAGCTTGAGGAGCCCTCTCGAACACCACCCTCCGCGTGTCGGTAGCCCCCCCGAGATGGCTTGATTGGGCGGCGCCGGACCACAAATTTAACCACCCGTAACTCCCGAACACCGGGTCTAATCCGTCCGAGCTCGGGGGTGTCTCATTCGAACGAGGGCCCTCGGTCGTACACATTGATTTCGCGTTTCTAGAGGGTTCCTTGAGCTGAAAAGATCCCCGAATTTGGTGCGGATTCGCCGCGCCATTATGGAGATATGGCCTTCAAAGTTTCAATGGGTTGTGTGTGGGTCTCCTATTGTGACGTGTAAGGCTTTTACGTTGGCATTTCGGTCCTGAGGTCGCCAGTAGCTAACAATGGAGCGCGCTCTGCTGGACATACTAAGTATGTTAAAATTACAACCATTTCAAGCATTTTTATCTGCGTTATATGTTCTGTAAAAAAAAAAGTTGGTTACACTTTACTTGAAGGGGTGTGCATAAGACTGACATGACACCTTCATAATCATGACATGACACCTACATAATCATGACATGACACATGTCATGAATATAACAGGTTTTTATGCATGTTTATGGCAACTGTCATTAAGTGTCATTCGCTCAGTTTTGTAATTTTTAATGCAAAGATGACATGGTTTGAGATGTCTTTGTTTTTATGGTCTCTGGGTAGGGTAGGTTAGGGTTAGGTTAGGTGCAATAAATGTCATATTTGCATTACAAATGACACTTAATGACAGTTGTCATAAACATGCATAAAACATCCTTCATATTCATGACATGTGTCGTGTCATGATTATGAAGGTGTCATGTCAGTCTTATGCACACCCCTTCAAGTTAAGTGTTACCAAAAAGTTCATATCGGCGGCATATTCGCCGATAACCGATCTAGTTCGGCACGGGCTCTATCCGGCCGATAATATCGGCAAAACGATATATCGGTCGTGCTCTACTTAGAAGTATAGTGTTTATGACAAGTGAAATGTGAGAAAAACAATTGATTTTCCCCGGTTGTTGTTTTAGAACATTAAGCCTGCTCCACTGCACTACCTTTACACTCACGTCTAGCGTCTTTTGCAATGTCTCGAAGCACTGCCTTTTAGAATGTCCTGCGGTGGGGCCCCCCAAAAGGCCAGGGCCCCCACGCACCGCAGGGGCTGTGGGAGTGTCCCATACGCCACTGCCTATTAGGTCAATATGCATTGTTGCAATTCAAGAAATTAAGTATGTGTAGATATCAAAGTATATCTTTCTCATATCTCTGTGTAGTTACAGGTCCAGATTAGATGTACCGTGCTTTTGCAAGCACAACCCATTTAGAAGGCTTCAAAGTGCACAAAATCATTACTGACTTTTAGGCATCCATAGCAGCCTTACGTAGGTTATATAATTATTTCAATGTTGGACAGGTCACAATTTTACCATTCATTTTAAAGTATCATTGTCATGTTCACAGGAATGAATGAGTTGTATTGTAATATAGGGCTGGACAATAATTCAATATCAGTATGCATCGCAATATAATTTATTTCAATAACCGTGATATGATTTTTAAACACATTTCCGATATTTTGATATACATTAACAGTGTTTCCCATACATTGATTTATTTGTGGCGTTCGTTGAATAAACGAGCACTGCACGTTTCAAAATCAAAACGTGGCGCGGATGTTTTATATGAATGTATCTCTGAAGGGAACCGACCTCTCAGGATGAGAAGACTGGTTTCGAAAGTTCCACTTCTTCCCCCCACATTTCTCACTCTAACTCACTCATGAATAATTGGTGCTGTTTGTGTGTTTTTTGGTTTATATAAGGGAATGCGGTGTTCATGACTGTTTTTTATGCGTGGTTTTTGTCTCGCTTTGAGCGGGTGATGTCCTCAGGTTCTGCCGGGTCTCGGTTTGCTTTTTCTGGCAGAGAATCAGTTTGCATTTTCAATAACCCCGTCTCCAGCAACATGTTTTTGTTGTTTTTTGTTTTTGTTTTCTGCAGAAACTCAGAGCACTTTTCATACCCTTTTTTTTTTTTTTTTTTACTTTTTCTCTTTGTTGCTTGGTGTTGGGTGTTGTTTTTTTCAATCTATAAAAATCAGCCTACACTACCATCAAGATTATTAGATGTTTGTAAGATTTTTTAATGTTTTTTTTTTTAAAGAATTCTCTTCTGCTCACCAAACCTGCATGGTTTTATGTTTGGGTTACTTCTTTCATGTATAAATAACTGCTTTCTAATGTCAAAATTTTAAAATCATAATTTATTCCTGTGTGATCAAAGCTGAGTTTTCAGGATCATTATTCCAGTCTTCAGTGTCACACGATCCTAAAATCATTCTAATATGCTGATTTGCCTGGATTACTCATTTGTTATGTTAAAACCGTTGAGTTCATTTTTTTTTTTCAGGATTCTTTGATGATTAAGATAAGACCCTAAATCCGCATTTATCTGAATAAAAGCTTTTTGTACAAAAACATTATACACTATTCCATTCAAAAGCTTTGAGTCAGTATGATTTATTTTATTTTATTTTTTTTGTGAAAGAAATTATAGAAATGAATACTTTAATTTAGTAAGGAGGCTTTAAATTGATCAAAAGTGAAGATAAAAACATTTATAATGTTACAAAAAATTTCTATTTCAGATAAATGCTGTTCTTCTGAATTTTCTGTTCATCAAAGAAACCTGAAAACATTCGACTCTGCTGTCTTCAACAAAAGTAATAATAATGTTTTTTTGAGCTGCAAATCAGCATATTATAATGATTTCAGAAGGATCACGTGACACTGAAGTTGGAACCTCGAAAATCGATTCCGATTCCCGCTTCACTGCTGGTATACTTGTTGTCAAATTAAAATTTCAATTCCGCCTATCGATTCATATGCATTTTTTTTTTCTTCATCTGTGAGGATCGGACCTAGCAATCTGCTAGGACCGTGCTCGCTAATCTAAGCGCTCCAAAGTTTGGTTACATTTGCAATCAGAAGACAAAAAATCAAAGTATAATATCTGTGATAGCTAAACATGTTGCAAGAGAGGTGTCACCACCAACATGACAAAGCACTTTAATTGAATAGATCATTAAAGATCGCGAACGCGATTCAAACACCAACGTGATTCTATTCCAAAATTACAATGATTCATCTTTCATTCCTCCACCTTTGACGTGTGCGATCAATGTTGTGATCACTTGGTTCATCCGTGCAGAGTAACGATCACACCGAAGATGTGATTTGAACCTTTTAAACTCTTCCTCCCATTCGTGCTGCATATGACCTAAAAGAGTAAAAGGGAAAGAGAGCAGCTGTCTTGTCGTGAATGAAACCGCTTCAGTCTTTTCAGCCACACAGTATCATTATTTCTGTTACAAACATTCAAATCACAGAAGTACTGGGATAAAAGTTTATAGTTCAGATATAAACTGTGTGTACGATGTGTATGGTAGCGATTAAAATAGAGTAAATCATCTTTTGAAAGTAATTTGACAATTCAAATGAAGTTTTATCGATTACATTGTTACGCCAGTAGGTGGCGAAAAGGGGCTGTTAAAATGTATTTGTCTTTGAATCATACAAGAGATTCGTTCAAGAACGCTGATTCATCCAGTAATGAAACAAGTACATCTTGAGTGAGTTATTCAATCATTCATTCATAAATTACATGTGATTTTGTGTAGTTGGCTAATGTTTTTTTTTTTTTCTTCAGAGTCATGAGAGAACTTCCATTGGGGGAAAAAAACGGGGAAAAAACCCTCAATTTATCCAGAATCATGCAGTTCTATTTTGCACACAAACAGCTCTTGAAAAGTTTTTATGTAGCCTGTTGATTTTTGTTCATGGTATTCAGCTCCAATAAATGGTTTGCAAAAAAGAGACCGAGGATAAATGTTTGATATCATTATTTAATCACATTGGAATCAAAACTGGGAATCGGAATCGATAAGAGGAATCAGAATCGATAAAATCCGAACGATACCAAACCCTACATGAGACTGGAGTAATGATGCTAAAAATATAGCTTTGAAATCACAGGAATAAATTACATTTTAAAATATTTTCAAATAGAAAACAGTTATTTTAAATGGTAAAAATATTTCAAAATGTTACTGTTTTTGCTGTGTTTTGGATCAAATAAATGCAGGCTTGGTGAGCAGAAGAGAATTCTTTAAAAACATTACAAATCTTACTGTTCAAAAATGTTTGACTGGTAGTGTATGTTCGCCTATATCTTTTCAGGCTTAAACAACAGTTAAATCTGTTGTGGGCATTCTTGGCAGTTTTTATGAGGCTTGTTTTAATAGTGTTCATATCGATATCGGAATTATATCGTATCGACTGAAATTAAGAAATATATCATGATATAAATGTTGGCCATATCGTCCAGCCCTATTGTAATATAATATACATGTATGATCGATCATTGCTACTGATCCCAAATATAAATGCACCAATAGTAATGCTGGCCACAAATAAGGTAATTATGGTGATATGTGATATAATGGGAGATCTCAATAACTGTCTGTTTTGGCTGTTATGGTTTAAATAAAATACATATATAAATACAATATAATTTTCCATTATCTAACTAGTGAGATATCCAGCAATTAAAGTTGTTCTGGTTTACATTTTGGATAGTCTTCTATGGTATTACGAAGACCTTTTTTGACGGTGGCTGGTATAAAAGCGTGACTGCAGAGCTTGGCAGAGAGTGAGTTCCACAAAACCAGTCAGTGAATTTCACAAACCTTGAATTAGGGCTGGGCAATATAAAAATGTATCAATGATATAATGTTTCATATCGTTCGGTATCGATAATTATTGACATTTTTTATAAACTTTTTTTTTTAAACCAAGTGCAATAGAATTTTTTTTTTACATTTTAACCACTGTATTTTTAAATTAACTCAATTTATTGAGACAAACAACACATTCTGTTTGTTTTAACAGTCAAACACAAAATAAAAATTAAACATCTCATTTCTAATGTTTTATATGCAGATTAACCTGTTAACTGTCACTGGCCATTACATGTTTTAAACAGTAATATCTTAGTCTGAACCTAAAGTAATCTTGACAAACTATATATCGTTTGAAAGCTTAAACACTCCAGTTTTGATATTTGGTGACTGATTTTTGACATTTTTTTCAATATATAACTGTAATTTATTAATATGCACGAATAGTACTCCTCCGAGTCAGAGAGTGCGTTCTGACCTTTACTTTGAAATAGTGATTCTCATGAAAAATCTGTAAAAATCTTTATTCCTTTTCATGGAGAGTGTTCAAAAGATAACATCCATTCTATTTATTGAGAAAAAATGGTCTAAAAGTTTTTTGAATATGTAGAATAAAAACAATAGATTCTCCATTTTTGATGCATTGTGAACTATAACGCAAGTCCAGGGTTCTCGTAGCATGTCTTTTGTGGGTTTTTTTTTGGTTGAATGGAAATCATATACTGCCACTGCCTGTAATAGCTTCTGATTGTGATGTCTACTTCATACATATTGAGAAATATGGAAAAACAGTTTTTTCAGATCACGTGTTTTCAACGTATATGGAAAATGAAGGCGCCTTAAATGTTACTAATGGGTTTTGATGGTCTCTAGGGGACAAGCTTGTACTACGCCCAAACAAAATCTCACTGAAAGCTCATATTTTGAGATATCAACCTCAAATTTGGAACATAACTTGTTCAGAATTTTGGTTTTGATTTTATAGCCGTTTGAGTAAAACATTTTTTGTAAATAATTTTTTTTTATATAAAATATAAATATTTAAATTATTACATTTTATATTTTCATAAACTTAAAACTTCCATAACTTTTTTGAATATAATTGATAACTTTTTTCACCTCTACAATAATCTGCCAAGTGTCTTCTTTAAAAAGAGACAACCTTAAGTCTCTGCTTCAAAGCATTCAAAATGTATAACAATTTAAGTTGGAAATGTAATTTTCAGTCTATTGCAAAAAAAGTGGAACCGACAGTTACCAGGTTAAATAGGTTTAAACTGGCTTGTCTCGCGAGGCCACAGGAGTGCGCAATGAGCAAAATAATGCAGCACGTTTAAATTGTCAACGCAAGGAAATAACTGTCTATAAAAACGTGCATTACGTCTAATTTAACTCATAAAAATCAAATATAATTTGTTAATTGCATAAACAATTATGAACAAAACAGCATCACGTATTTATGCATTGCTTAATACAAAGAGCCGAATCGCCCATCACGCAGATTGCATTTAAAAACATAAGAGACGCAGTGAAAAGGAATACACCTCCACAAATTCACGACTTGTTTTCTAAAGTTTTAAACCGTTTTAACTTTGCATGGCTTTCTATACATCTCTTGTGAGACACAAGTGCAGCAGTCACATTTGTCCGTCTAAAAATGTGCTGAATATGCGTTCTGTTTGAATGGCTTGGTTTCGGTTTTAACCTAATCAAGATCTTCTACGCATTGAGCTTCTATTTTTCTCTAATATTTTGAATGAATAACTCAGCAACTGCGCATCTCGTGGGCTAGACTAACAAAAGCATTAAACAACAACGTCACTTACATCATCATCACCGCATCTCGTGCTCCACTGATGACGCTCCCTGACGCACACCTAACATTCGATTGTACTATTTTTGCATTCAAATGCAAATGTTTATTTTAAATTCTACTAATATTAATTTTTTTTATTCATAATCTCCTCATCACAGGTAGGCACAGCACTCATGTTTGTGTGTGCTGTCTGCACCACTCATAGCATGTGCCTATATCGTGCACTATGGCGAACATTTTTATATCGTTATTGAAGATGGTGTACCGTCGATAAATATCGATACAGTTTTATCGCCCAAACCTACCTTGAATACACAAAACTACTTTTCAAGACTGATATCACTGAAAGTAATGATAACTTGCAGTTCAGGTCAGTCAGTGATTTCGTTGTTAAATCATCAGACTGATTCAAACAGATAGACCATAATAATAATAATTTAATTACTAATAACTAACAATAATGTCTTACAAAAACTACCTATAAAAAGTGGCTTGGAGTTATGTTTGTTATATGTTTTTGTCATTGTGTATATAACATTTTTAATCACACATCCAGTTGAGATGAACTTTGAGTCCTTTATACTGTTAATTGTATTTTTTATTATTTTAATGTTCTTCTATCTCCCATCTAATTTTTCAGATTCTACAAATGAACACAAGCGATTTACACTATCCTAAATGGAGGTCAATATATCTGTTGCATCTGGGCTCAGATATAACATGTTAAAGTAAACATCTGGATGGAAGAAAGAGCCACATCCATGACACTTGAACTCTTAAAAAGCTGCTTTGAATAGAAAAAGTTTTCTTTCCCTGCAGAAATTCTTTCTGCAATAATGGACGGAGAGGACAGCCTCTCACAGAAAACTGAGGATTTAAGTCACGAGCATAATGGCTCCAAAGATAACAAGAGAATAGAGGCCAAAGGAGCCTGTTTAAAAATCGAAGGGAAAGATGGTTATGTGTTTAAATCATACAGAATTACTCCTCAAGAGGTATTGGAAGCAGAACCACATACTTTTCCCTCTGAGACACTGGCAAAAGATTCCTCTTTGGTGTCTTTGTCATTTGAGGGCACAGAGGAAGATGGATCTGAGGTCGATGGACTTTCAACAGGGGATTCAACAGCAGAAAGTTGTGAAAAACATGACTCTCAAACATCTCCAACTATTTCAAATAGGAGCCAGAACATTGAAATAAATAATTCAGAAATTGAAACAAGTGTATGTATCAAAGCAGAACCAAATGAAACGGGTGAAATCGCTCAGGATGATGAAAAGTTGTCATTTGATGGGGCCTTTGGCCCGTTTGCCACCAGAGGTTATGATGATGATTATGGTAGCTTGTTCAGTGGGTACTCCAGTACTCTGTATGATGTCGCAATGGATGCTGTCACACAAAGCCTTCTATCATCCATAAGAAGTCCCCTTAACCCTAGAAAAAAATCCCCTGCTTGGAACCATTTTTTCATATCACCACGTGATGGTACCAAAGCAATCTGTATGTACTGTATGAAAGAGTTCAGTCGGGGTAAAAACGAGAAAGATCTCAGTACTAGTTGTTTAATGAGGCATGTGCGAAGGGCTCACCCCACTGTTCTTCTGCAAGACAGTGACTCGTTAAGTAATTTGTCCAATAATTCATCTTTAATACCTCCCAATATATCACCAAACAATGGAGACTTGTCTGTAAGCATCAAGCCCCCTACAGACAATCATACTTCACTGTCCTCTTTTCTAGCCGAGGCCACTGACATGGTGTCCAAAGACTCTTTACAAAATGTCAAACCAAAAGCAGAAAAAACCGTCAAGAGTGACTCTAGTGTGGTTCCATCCCCACATTCCTTAAACAACCATAATGACGATGACACTGACTTGGGGAATGAATGCCCTGTATCAGCCCCTAAGAGCTCAAGTTCCCGGCGGCGCTCAGCAGTGTGGAAACACTTTTATTTATCCCCTACTGACAGCTCGAAAGCAGTGTGTATTCACTGCATGAATGAGTTCAGTCGTGGCAAAAATGGGAAAGACTTGGGGACGAGCTGCCTTATTCGCCACATGTGGCGAGCCCATCGAGACATAGTCATTGAAGAAAATGGACAGGGCTCAAGTATTCCTCCGCCTTACAACACTCCACCAACATTGCTCTCTCGCACACAAGATTCCGCAGAGGTCAAAAAGGAGTTCCTCTGTACCTCCCATCGCTCTGATGCTATATCAGACGATGTGCCCAATGATGACAGTGAGCACATGACTCTTGAGGATGAGGCAACTGTTGCTACATATCAGTCTGGACAAGAGTCCTCATTTGATGCATCTTTTAGACTGAAAGGGGAAAATATACCTCTGTCATCCTCACCAGACAAACACACTGAGGGACACAGCATACCCCAAGATCAGAGCTCAGTTTTTCAACAAAACAAGAAAATAATGAAACGGGTGAAATCAGAAGTATGGCATCATTTCATCGTCTCTCCTGTTGACCAACTCAAAGCTTTGTGTCGGTATTGTCCCTGTGTCATAAGCCGTGGTAAACGAGGGGACTTTGGCACAAGCTGTTTAATGAGACATTTGATGCGACGGCATCCTGGTGTTCTCAAAACCCAAAAAAGCACAACTGACAAAGTTTCCTCACCTCAGTCTCCCCATTGTACTCCTGCTGCAGAGAACGACATGGCAACAAATGCAACGGACAGTCCTGCTGCTGAGAACAAACATCACACCCTGCCTGTTTTCAGCAAAAAGACTTCAAAGCTATGGAATCACTTTTCTATTTCCTCTGCAGACCCAACAAAGGTGGTCTGTTTGCACTGTAGCCGCACAATTAGCAGAGGCAAAAAGACAACCAATTTAGGCACTAGTTGCTTATTTAGGCACATGCAGAGATTTCATGGGAATGTGCTTGAAAATAATAGAAATATCTCAGGTGATGTGTCATCTGCTGAAATTCAAGTTAAGCAGGAGCTCATGGACATTTCCTCTTTTGAGGAGATTGCAGAGAAGTTCAGTGAATGCCACCCAGCTGCCAAAAAACTCACCAAACTCATTGCAGAAATGCTTGCACTGGATCTTCAGCCATCAACTGTAGTGGAAAATGTTGGCCTGAACAGATTACTGGAATACCTTCAGCCACAGTATTCTCTACCTTCCTCCTCCTACTTTACCAGCACTGCAATACCAGAAATGTGTGGAAGCGTGAAAGAAGTAGTTCTGACCCACCTCAAGGAGGCTGAAGGTGGAATCATCCATTTCACGACAAGTGTTTGGGTGAGCAGCCAAACTCAAGAGTACTTGATTCTTACAGCCCACTGGGTAACGTTTGAGTCTCAAGTTCTGCCTCAGGGGCAAGATTTCCATTGCTCAGCCCTCCTTGGTGTTTCTTCAATTGACTGTGACTACAATGTGCTGAACATACATAAGCAGCTTGAATATCTTTGGGACACCTGGATTGGTTCTTCAGGCCTTAAAATTGGATTTACTGTAACAGATAATCAAACTATTGGAAGCATACTAGAGAGCAGTGATCACACCACCATGCAGTGTTTTGTTCATAGTATAGACCTCATTGTTAATGAAGCCATAAAAAGTCAGAGGATGGTTCAGAACTTGCTTAGTATTGCTCGGAAAATCTGTGAGAGAGTGCATCGTTCTGCTAAAGCAAAGGAGAAGTTGGCAGAGTTGCAAAAAGCTTATCTGTTACCTGAAAACCAGCTGGTTCAGGATGTTCCCTCTAAGTGGAAAACATCGTATTTTATGCTTGAGCGATTAGTAGAGCAAAAGAAAGCCATTGATGAGATGTCAATAGAGTGCAATTTCAGGGAACTGATAAGCTGTGACCAGTGGGAAGTCATGCAGTCAGTCTGCAATGCTCTTAAGCCGTTTGAGGTAGCCTGCAGAGAGATGAGCAATCGCACAGCAACACTAGGTCAGGTCATTCCACTCATTCACATACTCAACCGAAAAATAGATATGCTTTTTGATGAGACCATGGGTATTGACAATATGCTCAAGTCTTTAAAGGAAGCAATGGTGGCTAAAATGTCCCCTACACTTCATGACCCCAGGTACATATGGGCAACCATGTTGGACCCGAGGTATAAGACCTCCCTTTTTACTGAGGAAGAGGCAGATCAGTGTAAGCATGACCTCATACAAGAGCTTGAGGTGTCTACGTCTAACTCTGCTGAGACTAAAAGACCACTGTCAAATGGATGCAGTGAAATACCAGCTTCATCAAACAGCTTGGCCTCAAACAAAGAAAACCTTTGGGCTCTTATGGATGACATTAGACAGAAAATCAAGCAGGAGGAGAGACCAAAATCATTGGAGCTTGCAGTGCTGGAGTATTTGGAGGAAGACATTCTTGACCAGAGTTGTGATCCTCTGGATTATTGGAACCTAAAGAAGTTACTGTGGCCTGAACTTGCCAAAGTAGCTGTACGCTATGTGGGTTGTCCACCCAGCATTGTACCAGCAGACACACTTTTTAGCACATCAAGTCTCAACTGTGCCCTGAATCAGTCCCGGCCATTGCTAGAAAATCTTGAAGGACTTCTATTTTTAAAGGTCAACCTTCCTTTGATATATTTTCAGTACTGATGATTGCGTATTTATATTTGCAAGGCTGTTTCTTAGAATCTCATTAACCTCAACCTAGGATCACTCAAGTAACTTTTCTGAGAAGGCCTAGCTAAACAATTCATTTTACTGAGGTTCATATTCTTCAATACACCGAGCATTTGGATGATATTTAATTGAATAAAAGATTGTTTGAGTACTACTGTTGAGTACACTTGATAACTGGAGTCTTATTTCTGGTGAAAAGTGTTTTCAGGGAGGGAGGGTTAGCTAGCTATAGGGGTAGTTATTGTTTGTTGCTGTACTTCAATTCCTTTTATTAAATTTATTTTATCTTTGTCTTCTCTTTCCTTGTGCCTTATACAAACTACTTCAGGTCAACATGCTAGTCATAGTCTTCTGATTTAAATGGTTTTATAAAATTGAAACTACATGCTGAATACTGTTTTTATATAAATACATGGCCCACAATAAATGCTGTGACAGATGTTTTAAATGTATTTTATTTAATTCTGTGATTTTTGTGGTTCATGGTACTGTTAGAATTAGGGTTATTTTTATTTTTGCTGATGATTGTTTTGTTTGTATCTGTTAAAATGTACATAATGCTGTACTTTCAGGTTAAAAGCTTTTTTGAAAATTTGTCAAGCACATTTTTTAATCAAAAGGACTAAATTATGGTACGTCAAGGAAATGTACTGTACATTTTATAAATAATTTCCAAAATATAATTTGATAGAGGAATAATTCAGACTGGAACAATTAGGGTTTGTTTTTTATTTTTTTTTCTGTCTTTATGTGGTAATTTGTAAATAAAATTTTACACATTGAAACCATGTTGCTTTCAAATTTGTTAAAGTTTCTGGTCTTGGTCTTGTGATTTTCTTTGATTACTGTTACCTTATGCATTATATATTTTCCAAATTTGGATTATCTTACTATATCTAATTCTAATCCAAACTGAGAAAATGTGGGGAAAGAGGTTTAGATATTAATAGGACTAGCTGAACTGTAAAAGAAAAAAAAGTGTTATATTTTCAGGGATGTATTAGAGGCACAGGATTTGGGAAGGACAATGAGCTGGGACTGAAACTCATCTGCACTGTATGTCAGAAGAACTATAAAAAGACTATAGTTCCAGTAGAACTAATGTATGCAATACTGAAAAAAGGATGTGATGGACTGGCCATCTGTCCAGGGTGTTCCTCTGCCTTCAGCCAAAGCTGTTGAGATGACCCTACATAGCACAAACCGTTTGGATTGAGTTTTTTGTACATATGATTAACAGGGGCGGGGCGAGGGAGGCCAATGCCCCCGTGTGAACAAGCTTGGCCCCCCTAAATTTGGAATCGTACCACACAAAACAATTTTGGGTGCAATGCGCCGTTTGTCCTGAGTGGCAGTAATGGAAAAAGTAAACATCACCAGTGCTACGGGCGCAGAGCCAGACACATTTTTTACAGCACTGCGCATTCCAATCAATCACACACGATTCTGTTGAGCTTATACATTTGTTCATCATAAACAAAGTGCAGAAGAGCGTACGAATGTAAGTAAGATATTCCTTTCATAGTGTAAACCGCTTCAGTGATTTTGATGGGAGTTTTTGAGAGTGCCTGAACTCTGGCTTAGAATGAAGTCAGTGGATGGGTCATTGACGTATAAGGATTTTCGACAGGCCAGTTTTAAAATACAAAAAATAATATCTACTGTAATTGTTCAAACATTAAGAATGTTGTGTACACAAATTCATATAAAAATTTAAAATTAAGTGATTTTAGTGTTTTTTTTTCATCTAAATGAATTGGCCATAGCCTTAAAAAAATTTCATGTGGTGTGACCATGGTTTATTTGAAAATTAATTCATTTTCTTAACATGTTTAACTTTTTTTTTTACAAATTCTCATTAATTAAAGTGTTTAGAAACAAAGTACTTGCATTTAATTTGAGTTTTTGTAAATAATAATCTTATTTTTGTTCTATAATTTCAGAGTTGCCTTCTTAAATGTAGTTAACAGACTTATTTTCCTGTAAATTGCATAAAACTGATAAAAAATGTTTTAAAAATACCATTCACTTAAGCATACTGTAGCAGTGATTCATATTTCAACCACAGAAATTAGATTTTTTTATTTTAATACAGTTATTGCTATTATTGGTCACACCACATGATGAGTGGTCGCTCCAAATGACACAAAGACCTTATATCATTAAAAATCTATTCAAAGAGACATGTGTGGAAAGTGCAGCACATGGCATTAACTGCAGTCATTTTATTAGACCCAGTTATTTCTAAACTTTGCCCAACCTTGGCTGCTCAATTGACCCTTCGCCGGGAGTTTGATTGACAGGCAATCTGACCAATCATAACGCAAAAACAAAACCCAGAAGGACGAGTAGATTAACGTCAGTGGATTTGAACTTGAAAAATGGTGTGTATTGATGTCTTTCCGCATTTGAAACAAGATACCTTCTGATGTTCATTCATGTTTATTCGTGCTATGACTAGTAAAGATGAAGAGATGATCGGTTCATGTGCTGCTTGAACTGAGGCGCTACAGCGATCTGTCACGACACGTTAAAGAGCCACAAAACAGTACTTGTTTGAATTTCTTTATTAAAACAAAAAGACAAAATTTGGACACTGAGACTTTGTTTCATAGTAAAAGTAACCAGCTCTGTCTTGTCTGTCAGCACATTGTCAGTGTCCACTTTGGCACTGGTGCGACGGTTCTATTTTACTTGCTTGGCAGTATAATCTGGTAGAATATATTAAAATAGTTATTAATAAATAAATAATAAATTACTAATAAATGCATAATTACCAAACTAAAATGACATGCTCTGAATTATTTTTTTTGCATTTTTTTCTCATATTGTACAAAGATTAAACATAAACCGTCTGAAATGACCCAAATTGCATAAAAATATATTCCAAATTATACTAAAATAAAGTATTTTATGTAAATAAACCATAAATTTAATATAAAAGCACAAAAAACTTGCCAATTAGGGGACATATATCTATAATGGAAAACACTCTGCAGTGGTCGTACCACATGATATTTTCAAATTCAGTCAAAATTTACAAGCACAGAATTGGTCACCTAAACAAAACAAGTTAGCTTCCCACAAAAGGTCAATATGAAATTTATAATGAAAATAAATAATGGCAGAAATAACTTATTATTCATTGTTTTTTTTAGGTCATACCACATGATATTCAAATGTGGTAACTACATACCAGCCGTTAAACAGGTTTTTTTTTTTCAAATTTGCCAACAACGCACCCCGTAAGAGACTTACAAACCTGTTTGATGCTTCCATGGGTCCTTGGCAAATTGGTATATGATGCAATGTCCTATCTTTGAATGGATTTCAACATAAAAGTTTTAAAAAATGGTAGTTTATTGATGCACCACATGATATTTCATAAAATGGAAATCATCGAACAAATCATCCGATGATTTCAAAAATATTCAAAATATTCCCAAACGTGTTAACTATATCATGAAATATCTCGATTCTCAAATATGTGTAAGTAAATGCATTTTGCACCTTTATAGATTTATAAAGGTGCAAAATGCATTTACTTAACACGTTTAGTTAATAGTTAACACGTTTGGGAATATTTCTAATAAAAAGGGAAAAAATAAATAAAACAAGCAGATATCAGTTATACAGTGCTATTGTGGTGGGGGGGGGGGGGAAGCTGTGTCACATGACAAGCATGCTGCCAGTGACACTAAAATACAAAATTATTTGTCAGATAAATGAAACATGATGAAACATTCATTTCAGTTTAAATTGTTATAGCTTACTTCTAGAGATTGCATTAATTACATAATACTGAAAGTAGGTTAAAATTAATTTTAAAAGTGTGTCCCCTAAAATTTTTGTTTGTGCTGCTTTGGTTTTTTAGATATTAAAATATTTATAGGTCATTCTGGGGGTCACTACCAGCCCCAAACGACTCCAAATTCAACACCAATAGTTTGTGTTTTGACTTCGTTGCGTGGTTTGTGCCGTGGTAAAAGTTGTTCGTTTGTGCTGTATCGGTTTAAACATATTAGACAGTGCTAGGCCGATGAAGTCAATCAGCCCCTCCCATGCTCCAAATTCACGAAAAATAGTCTCAATCGTTTGTGCTTCGTTTTTGTGCTGGTTTGTGCCGTAAAAAAATGTGTGCTGCTTCGGTTTTTAAGATATTAAAATAATATTTAATGTTCATTTTCTGAGGTCACTCAGCCCCCCCACATGCTCCAAAATTAGCTACCCCAAATTTCAGGTGCGGTTGATCTGGGTTTGTTTATGTTGTGTCCTGGTCTGTCTGGAGCACATGGCTGTCAGTTGGTAATTATGTTGCCATGTGCTCTATTGTCTATTGTTACCCGCCCCTCTCGTTATCTTATATCGTTAGGGGTACACCTGTTTCTGATCAGTAGTCACCCTTATATTCCCCTCTTGTTTTCTGTCCTGTGCCAGATCGAAATCTCTGCTCTGCTGAGTTAACCTGGCTCTTGTCGCTGGTGACTGTTATCCTGTTTCCTGTTTTGTCTAGCCTACACTGTAAAAAGTTTTTCTGTAAAAAAAAGGTAATGTGCTGGCAGCAGAGTTGCCAGCAATCTACTGTAATTTTACAGTATTCATACTGTGAAATTATTTTACAGTTTATTACCGTAAAAATGAAATGCGGTATAATTCAGTTTTTTTTTCAAATTTACAGTAAAATACTGGCAGCAGAGTCACCAGCAATCTACTGTAATTCTACAGTATTCATACTGTGAATTATTTAACAGCTATTTTCTGTAAAAAATTAAATGCAGTACATTTCTGTGATTATTTCAATTTAAAACATCATTATGGTTACTTTAAATTCATTCTTTGTTGTACAAAGGCATAAAATAATGGATAGAAATAATTAGATTGAAGATTCAGACTTATTTAATATATTTCAAATCGTTTTTAGATTTATTTTAAATCTAATGTTATTTTATGCCTGTGTAAAGAGTGAATTTAAAGTAACCAATGATTTTGTAATTAGATTTACAGTAGAACATTATTGTTTTGTGTGCTACACACATCTACTTAAAATACATTATATTGAAAGACCTAAAAAAAACAAGCAAACACTTAAAAGATATAAATCTAAATAAAGTTTTATTTAAAAGAGCAGTAAACGTTTAACAAGATTTCCAAACCAAAAAAAAAAGGTAAAAAACTGGAGAAGACAGATTTTGGCTAACAAACAAAAACTTAAAAATAAAAGCAATGGCAATAAAAAATAAATAAATAACAGACACAAACATAACAAAATAAGTTTAAAAACATGACAACCTGAGATTAAACACATTTTAGCATTTAACATTTTGAACATTTTTGGATCTGCACTACTAAGAACATGCAACAAATGTAGTGAAACATACAGTATTCACAAAATAATATGAAAAACATGAAAAACATTTTAGTGTAAAAACATTTGTTCAGGGTTGTTTCCACACTTTTTTTAAACGTTTCAGTGAGGAGGCATGTGTACCTTTTAAAAGAGTCCTAGTCCTAGGTGAATGACTTTGTCATTTTACACCCACTTAACCATAATGACCTGGCTGCATGTTGTCTCCTATTCCAACTGGTACCTCTGTAAAACATCAGAAAACAAAATATTTTATCAAAATAACTCTAGAATTGTCAGTGTAGAGTACAACCCAGATAACAAGGAGATGGCTGATAGTGTTGACTAACAAAGCGCTTCCTGCATGTCTCAAGTCAACTCATTTTTCCATAACACTGCTACTTCCATAACAACTATTTTTTAACACGTTTCTTCTGTTCAGATTCACTGAATGGTCCATGTTTATATTACAGCACAAAATTATTCCTAAGATGTTACCTTTTGTATAGATGGTAATGAAACTGAATAACTAACACTCGGACAAATGTTCAGCTACAATGGAATCAACTTTGGTTGGTCTATTTGATTTGATAGCATTTAATTTTTTAGATTTTCATTCCTTTACACTCCTGCAACATTTTTTAAAGGTTGTATTGCTTTTGTTTGTTTTTTTTAGCACACTTTTACTTTTTTAAATGAACTTTGTGGTTTAATGTGGCAACATCAGTCTGTCAAAACAACACAGACAGAAACAAGAGGAGAGCTCACTGACCTATATGAAGTCCCACTGAAAGTCGATTAGGTTCTTCAATAGTGTGGAGACATGTGCATTCACTGTGGAGAATTTTTTCTGGACAATCGCCCCTGTCCTCTTCGAGGTAACCTTTCCCTGGGTGGCCTTTGTGCCTTTTTCGGGATTGATGCCAATGAAGCGCCTGAAATTACAGTAGTCAGAGACTGAATTAAAAACTATAAGGAACACGTTGTAAACTTAAAAGGGTAGTTTGGGTTTTGCACATTATGTTAATAACTAGTACTGACATCATGAGGTCTTTTGTCAAATTTTGCTGCCTGTTTTTTTGTATCTTGGAAGTAATTTACTTGTTAAAAATTACAAGTGTAGTACTATGCACAGAAGACAGTTCACATATTATGCCTCTATTCAAGCTTATATGCGTGATTTGAAAATCAGCTCCACTGCAGTAATAATCTAGCATAATTTTTTTAAAAAAATCAAGATGCAGATGCAGTGAGATCAGACAAAGGCATCAAGCAGCTCATGTATTTCATTTGTATTGTTCTTTGTATGTTTTTGTTGTGTTGTGGCTTGCAATGTTTTTGTTATCTGACCCCATGTTCTGCTACTCATTTTTGCCCAGCAGTTACCTAGCTGAAAGGGAGATTTTTGATCACAAGCCTGACATTAAGGCAGGCCTGTGATCAGAAATCTCCTAGTCAGCTGGTTAAATGTTGAGCAAAAAATAGCAGAACATGGGGTCAGGTAACAAAAACTTTGCAAGCCACAATAAGCAACATAAGATGGTTTTTAACATAAGATGGTAGTACTCACAGGTATTTACTCATAAGTAGGAAATACCATCTTGGTATAAATGAAAACTGTCCCTTTAGGCAAAGTAATGGTTTCTGGTGGTTTAGGTTTCAACAATTATAACTCAAGAAAAGCTATAATGATGACAAGGAAATTTAAGCAGTCTCACCTCTGAATGAATTCCAGAGTACAGGCTGCTTCTTCTTGATATTGGAGGTTAAGCATATAGTAGATTGCAAATACAGCAGCAAGTCCCGTCAAAAAGGTTGGTGTGATGCCTTCAGATATGAGACGACCCTCAAGCGTGATCATCCAGCGCCCAATAGTGACTTGCCCTGTTCCACCTGAAACTTCAAGTAATAGCAACATGCATCTCACCTTGCATAAACATCTGTACATTCAAAGAAAAATAGCAATGCAATATGTCTATCAATGAAATGTATACCAAGTAGAATCAGGCGAGGACTTGCAGGTACAGTCAGGGTTGTCTCAATGTCAGCTGCAGTGGCACACACCTGTAGGGAACAGACATTTTAAAAGATGTTTTTAAAGGGTTAGTTTACCCAAATGAAATTCCACCGCATGTCTTCCACACCGGTAGCCGTGTTCATCTTCAGAAACACAAATTAAGTTATTTGATTACATCCAAGAGGTATCTGAACCCACATAGGCAGAAATGTCAGTGCACTTTCAAGGCCAGAACGTTAGTAAGACATGTTAAAATAGGTCCAAGTGGATTGGCAGGGGTATTCAACTTTATGTATGATAGTGACACGAAGACTTTTGTGCGCAAAAAACAAAACCCAAAAATAACGAGTTTATTCAACAATCTCTTCTCTTCCCTGTCAGTTGTTGTAAACACAGTTCAGCGCTTCCAGGTTCTACGTCAGAACGTTGGCTCATTATTAATGATTAACATTATTATAATTAACATTATCATAACATTAAAGTTGAACCACTGCAGTCACGTGGACTATTTTAACAATGTCTTTACTAACTTTCTGAGCCTTGAAAAGTGCAATGACATTGCTGCCTATGTGTGGTACAGAAACCTCTCGGATTTCATCAAAAATAACTTAATTTGTGTTCCGAAGATGAATGAAGGTCTTATGGGTTTTGAATGACATGAGGGTGAGTAATTAATAGAAATTGTATTTTTGGGTGAACTAACCTTTTAAAGAGCAAAATAAACAAAACAGGCAATTATCAGAAAACCTGCTGTGAATAAATAGACACGGCATTCAGAATTTGAAAGACAGGGAAGAAAGAAAACATAAACTTACATCTGTAAAAAGGACCAGCCCAGTTAGTTTCTCTCCAAAATGTGCCATGAGCAGCTGAACAACACGAAGTGCCATCTCATCATCTTTACTTTTAGAGAGGACATCCTTGATATCTTGATTGGTAGGTTTTTGTGTGAAGTATTGTGTGATGGCTGTTCCACATTCCTCCATACTGAGTTCCAAGCTACGAAGCACAGTGATGTCTGTAAGCAACTCAAAATGATCATATATGCACTTTTGAGTGAAAAGAAAGGGCCATTTGCTTCGCAGATCTTCAACGTCAGGTGGTTGAAGGGCATTAATATCATGGCGTTGTAGACAGAATGTGTGCTCCATTAGATTTTTGACCTCTGCTCTTTCAGCTCCACCTGCACCTTCCTGACTGTAAATCTCCACCAGTTTTTGGCGGCTCTGCTCCAGTGTCTCGTCAGTTTCTTCTGGAGGGAGTTCTGGCTGAAATCTTGTACAACCATAACTGTCGCTTGGCCCCCTCTTGGAACTGCTTCTAGAGGCTCTGTGACGTGTAAAGCTTGCCTCACGGTTCACATTCTCGATGCGGTTTTTCACTTGAATCAAAAGTGATGTATAACCTCCACCCAAAAGTGACCCGTCTGCCGCCATATCAGCAAAACTCTTCGGGTACTGCCTGATGATATTTCGAATCACAGAGAGACACTGTGAGCGAGTTGGGTTGGTCTCATACCTCCTCATTTCATCAACAAGTACTTGCACCATCTGGCGTCACTCCATTGGTTTCGGTCTTTTGCCATCCACAATTGCAGATCTTATTTCCTGTGGCATTTTTTCCCATGGAACCTGGAAGGTTTCTGGCCATGTTTTGATTGTTTGAGATGTGGAGGAGCTGTTGCTTGGATCACTGTTTCTTGTCTGTCTTGACAATATTTCGGTGGCTGGCAGATGTGATGAACTACAATGACTTGGAGTGCCTGATGAAGACTCTGAAACTCTGAAAATATAAGAGGATGCATCTTATGAAAAATGTTTGTGATGAATCCACTAAATAAACTTGGTATGGTTTTGTTGTTACACACGTCTTTTAGTATCAGAATGTTTATGGTTAAATTATTGAAGTTCTCTGTGCTTACCATATTTTAGCATGTTATTCATTTATTACCTTGTTTAAATGCATCCATGAGTTTTCGGAGCTGAATAATGGGTAACAGATCAGCAATATCTTCCCTCTGTACATATCTTAGATCTTTTTTTGACTCCAAGCCAGAACTCTGAAGTTTAGAAATTATCTGTAACTGAGTCTCTTCTGAGAGATTTGGCAAGGTCTTGTGGATGATCCCCTTGATTTCTTCACTCAAATTAGTCATTATTCTGGAGTAAAGGGAAAGAATGGTGAAGAATTATCACTGGTGTGCCATGGACAGAGTACTCAGGTAAGGGGTAGTAATCAAGCAGATTCTCCTGATTAACACAACTGTAGCTTTTCTGCATCAGTGTAAAACTATAGACACCCATGTCAGGATAACACATACCATGATATTTTTCAGCAATAAAATATACTTCTAAATCCTTGTGAATAGAACCACTTTCATTTTTTTCCAACTACAAGTCCCTCATCATCATCACTGATCACAATGAACATGTTTTTTTCTTGTATTTTGTACCCTTCACAGCTACTTCATGAGCTAGTAGCATGTTTACAGCCTCAAAATCATGTTGTGCAACTGCCTCTCTGATATCATAATTGTAGTCTCCTGAGAAAAATGGTGTGCCCTTCTTCACTAAAACAGCTGGAGAGAAGAATTTTCCAGCACTCAAAAAGGCCTGCAGAAGTTAATGTCTCTCTGCAAGAGTAGAGCATGGATTCTTAAAGTTTCGCAATTTTCTCAAACATTGTTTAAAATATGTATGTTTGCTCTCGAATCTTAAAGTCCATAGACGAATAAGTGGCCCAAACTGGACAATGAGCTCTGGATAATGACTGACATAATGATGTTTGGGCTTCAGTGGGTGATTAGGAAAGGCTTGCTTTCGGCAATGCAAATATTCATCGATAATAACTCTTAGGTAGGCTATCTGACCAGTTGAAATGGCTGGTGCACAAATGAGCTCCACAATTTCTCTAAGTTGTAATACCAACTGCCATATTTCATTGTCACCTGGATTTTCTATTTTGTCTCCAATCAAGACAGGCACCATTCTGAGCAAACACCAATTTTGCACAGCATGCCCTCCAAGTTTTCCACCCTCTGGACTGACCTCACAGGGTTTGTCATTAGCATCCTTACCAAGATACTTGAACTGATTTATTCGCCGATTCAACAAGAGATAGCTGAACTGTTTATCCACCTTAACAAAGTGGCTAATGTACAATGCCAGATCAGAGGATACAATACCCTCAAAAAGATCATGACCAAGACAAGGAGGTAACCCTGGCTGATATACATGGAAGTATGTGAGTGTATTAAATAAAGAGTCGAATTTAACACCTCCACTGGATGAAGGTGGAGGTCCATCACAGGTCTGAACATGATCACTGTATGACTGTTTTGTGCGTTAATTTCCTCGAATAAGAGGATCTGCATTTAATTCATTTCTGGTGATCTCACAATATCTGCAGAAGTATGAACTCTTGCTAAAATTCTCAACAAAGCCTCCTATGTTATGTGAGCCTAGGTTGTCCCCTGCCATGGCACACAAAGTTCCCTTATAGACGTTTCCATCTGACAGGGTAACGCTATTGAGCTCAAGATCTTTAAGGTCTTTGACCATGGAGCCCATAACCAAGTCCTGACCAAAATACTTTAAGTCTTGTTCTCTACATAGAAGAACAAGCTGCATGTGTTCAGTGCTTCATCTATTATGTGGCATTAAATCTGCAAGAGTGAGATACACTGCAAGTATCTTGTGTTTTTTCTTCCCAGATCCCAGTGGATTGACCACTTCAAATGCATCCTGAAATAGGATTAAGCTCAATGATGAGCTCTCTGTCTGAAATAACACATTCTCTGCAGTATTTCTGCCATCCCACACATCCCGAAGAATATCCTTAGATCCAATACTTGAGTGTACTTGTTTATATTGCTCCCACACTGACTCACAATGAAAAAGAGATTGGAGTGTTTGTTTAATGGGAATATACTGAGTGAAACACTCTTTGCCTGCCTCATTCTGACCAAGACAGATCTGAACTGGCTCAATATAATTGAAGTTATTCTTGAAAACAGTTGTTCTTCTCTGGTCAGTTTGCAATGACTGAGTGTTGCAGGACCTAAAGAGATCCTCAGTTTTCAGGACACTAATCACATTGCTTGTGTCAGCTTCTGAAACCCCAAGTGTAACCAGCTTCTCTTTCAGTTCGAAAAGCAAATGTGACTGGCTTATGTCATGTATTTCCTGAATATCTTGTTTAATTGTTTGAATGACGGAGGATGGAAGCAATAACTTTGCTTGCAATTTCAAATAAAACAGGGCTAAATTTTTCAAGAATAGGGATTCATCAGCAGTTTCTGCAACTACATCTGATGGCTCATAATCTGCATCACTGGGAGGGTCAATCTGCAAGTCAGACTGCTCTTGTTCGCTCTCATGGGACATGCCGGGATTCACTACTGAATCAACCAGACGTTCATCAGCACCATCTTTATGTGTCCTACTCACGTGAGATGTGAACGAGGATAAAACACAAAAGCTCTTGTCACAATGTCTATAAGGGCAAGCAACTGTTTTCCCCTCTCTGATGTGTATTTTCAAATGATAATAAAATGACTTCAAGCTCTTACACTTTTCCCTACAGAAATCGACATGACATGTCAATTCAACTTCATGACACAACCTAGGCTTAACCACAGATTTGCCATGTCTGTAAATGTGACACCTAAAAGCTGGAAACCTTAAAAAAAGACCTACTGCAATCTGGCAAAACGCACTTAAAAATTAATTTAGGTGTATTTTTATTAATTCTCATGTGCCTTACATAAGCCAATACTGTGGCACAGTTATGACCACAGGCCTGACAGGAGAACATTTTTGCTGTCAATTTGAAGAAAACAATAAAGCCATACAATTGCTCAAGGCAGTCAATTCCATGTAATCAACATTTTGAATAAGTATTTACACTAAACATCCTTTGATATTCGGCTAAAATACGTCAGAAAGAAGACGGGTATAATGGCTGATTTTGGTTACAACCCGTATCAATCTTCGCACCTAAATTTGTAACCGCAATCAAGTTATCAAAATATGTTTTTGCTGTAGATATTTAACACTAAAACTATTCTCCATTAAAACATATGCCACTTTTAAACTTACATTAAATAATCAACATTTCATACATCAAGTTTGTTAAGTGATTTGTGTGGAATTTGAAACCATTAACAACAGGCAACAGATTGTTAACTGGCCAGTTTTCAACAACAACTAACAGTCTTAGTTTAGAGATGATCTAATACTTGATAAAACCTGGTGACTGTAAAATGCGTGTATATGTTTGAATTATTCACACATTTTGGCGCTGAAGAGACGTTTTAAAAACCTGGTAACTGTAAATGCCTGCAAATATTTGTTTGAAATATTCAAATTTCAGCACTAAAGGGCCATTTTAAAACCATACACTCACTAGCTTGACAGCTTGCTGAGCATCGATTTTATAACATTACTTCTGTTAATACTACCTGAATAAAATACTGGTGAGGAATATAAGAAAATGTTTTACCGTGTAGGTGCAGATGCAGGTTAATGCAGTTGAAGGACTTTGGATGGCAAATGGTGATGTATAGCAGATGTCCTTCGAACTTGTGTCCTCTTTGGTAAAAAAGTGCTTTACAAATGACGTTTGTAAAAAATTGTTTTCGGATGCTTGAAAATCGCAAATTAACTGACAAAAGAGTAACGCGCTTTGACCAAACTTGTACTAGCACTTGTACACCCAATAAAAAAAAAATACTGCATTGTACTGTATTTAACACAGCCCACAATGCATTGCAAACAGTAAAAAAAACGTATTACTTAAATACAGCAAAGTACTTTTAAAAATTGGCTGTAAAGTAACAGCAATTTCTTAAACCGCAAAATATTGCCCAGAATGCATTGTTTTCTACAGCACATTACTGTTTTAATGGAAACCAGTATGTTACTGTCAGATTTTGGCGCGTTTTTTTACAGTAATTTTTTACAGTGTAGTCTTGCCTAGTTTCCTTAGCTTTTATTTTACTTTTGATAGTAGGGGTTTTCTTTTGATCTCGCCAGTTCCTTGCTAGTTCCTAGTTTTGCTCCAGCCGTTTAGTTTGTGTTATTTTTTCCCCTTCACCTCTGCCCTCCCATCCCCCCATCTGCCCGGCTGCTGGTACTTCTCCCTTCTGTCTGCCTCCTACCGTCCTTCCCCTCCAACCCAGCATTTCCCTGCACCCTCTGGAGTTCCTCTCCCGCTCTCCCTCTTCCTCCCACCATCGCCACTCTCTGGCCCTTGAAATTACTTGGAGAGCTAGGTCTGTCTCGTTGCTCGTGGACTGGTACTTGTGGGCATTTGCTCTGGAAACCCCCTTTTCCTAAATACCTGCTGTTGAGCTGACGTTCTCTTCTTCGGACCTGGTTGGGATCTCTCCAGATTACACTCTCGGACAGTGGCTTCGTTCCTGTTTATTTTCGGATCTCAATAAAATCCTTGTTATCCCTTCAACTGATTCCTCTTCCTTTACCACCCCTGACAAACAAATCTGTCCTTGTTTTGTTTGTACCGTAGTATTTTAGTTTTACTGTCTTCTTTTAACAATACATTTTGAAGTAATAAGGTTACAATTCAACAAGCAAACCAAAATCCCTGAAATAGTTCGGTCAGTCTTAATTATGTAGTACCATAGCCTATCGTTCAATTAACGGCACTTAACAAAGAAAAAAAAACTAGGCCTATTCATTATCTTACAAAACAACCAAAATAAATAAAAGAGAAGACTTGATATAACGGTCCGTGTATATTTTGGTCTTTGATTGTTTTTGTTTAATATTGAATTAGAAAAATGGAATGGTCCGTGGACCATAAGTTCCTGTGTATCATTTGATCATTCGTTTTTTTGATTTAATATTGAAAATAGAAAAACGAGAAGTCATCTTAAATTTTCTTTTTCGTTTCGGTGTAGAAAAATGACTAACCGCTTGAATAAGGGGAAGTAAACACCCCTTTCTTCTGATTGGTCATCCAAATATCAAACCGCGCCATCATCAGTTCGTCTTGCTTTGATAACACAGCGAATAAAGTCCCTGCTTGCAGTTTTATGGATTCTTAATGCATTGATTGCAAACTACTTTCGCTTTTTTCATCCACAAACAGGCTAATGAATTGCATGTAATTACATTATAATTAATTTATAATTAAACTGTTGACCCATCTTTTTCACCTTAACCCACCCTTAAACCTACCACTATCACCAACAAACCTGTCCTATCCTTACCCATTCCCACACCTACTAGCCAAAAGTTGTTTCTGCAATACAATATTAACACAATAAGTACATTGTACTTATTGTGTAATTAATTAATTAGTTTCAAATTAAATATTTTAAACACTAAGACAAAAAGGAAGGTATAATAAATTGGCTTGGGTATATACAGTATAGGCCTATAATGTTCACGCAAGAACTTGTCATTCTGACTGACAACCGGAGAAGAACAGATATTAAATAGCCTACTGTTAAAAATTCATTATAATTGATATCTCAAAAGGATAAGCACTTGTGCGCAGCGTGAGCTGCAACCAAGATTTTCATAAAATATAATAACTTGCCATTTCGTTTTGTTTCTCACCAAACCCTCAGTATACATTCAGAATGCTTGGAATATACGCCACAAGATTTTACGACACCATTCAGTATCGCTTAAAAAACAAAAAACAAACCTAAAGTCACCATCTCTCCTGCCATTCTAAATTGGCAAGTGCGCCATGACATTTTTGTGTTATTAAGTAATAAGCCTTTAGAACAATATTAAGGTGAGTAGTCACTCTAGTTCACACAGTTCCAATAAATTGCGATGTGTTAAATAAACTCAATAAGCAGACAGAATACAGTCAAGTGCTAGAATTGCACAGAAATAGCAGCATTCTATTTAAAACATTTTAACATTTAATATCGCGTACTGATTGAATGACTTCACCTGGATTCTTTTTCCCCAGCGCGGGGAAACTAACTTAATCACCTGCTTCATTAAGTCCGTTAATGGTAAAAATGCGCTTCTATTTTTACTTTTGTCTGCGCATGTTTACTTTCAACATCACTCACAAATGCCTTGACAAATAAAGAACAACAGGAAATGCGTGCGAGCCAGTGCCCTTGAGCATCTTTCTGGCGCTACCAACAGCATACCACATGGAACTGTCTTTTAAAAGGGGCTTCATTTAGACATTATTTGACGTAAATGCATCATATAAGTCTCACTTTTGGAATAAGTACAGTTAGGCCCTATGTAGCATTATAAAAAAGTGTCCTTTACAGTCCGTGATATGACTTTAGGCTATAGCAAATTATTTTGCGGACCCCCTATCACTTTAAGAACCGCTGGTCTACACAGAAGAAAGCCCTCTGCCCAGGTACGAGTTGTGTCGAGCTATTCATTATTCTGTTTGATGAGAAAAATATGAAATGTAGTTGCAATAAATGTGTTAAGAATCAATACAACTGCAGCAGCAGTGGACTTTTATTCTGCTGCGTGATACTGCGGAAGATCTGATGAAGGCACGGTTTGATCTTCGGATGACCAATCAGCAGAAAGGGGCATCTAATTCCCGCCCATGTGTAGAAATCGAATATTCAAACTGTTTACTCATTTTTCCACCCATGAACGAAAAAATAAAATTTAAGCTGAATTCTCTTTTTTAAATTTTTTGGGAAAAAAACGAAAAAACAAAAAAGGGATACCGTTTTTCTAATTTTGTACGTTCATATTAAAATCAAAAACGCATGATCGCATGATGCCGGACCCTACTGTTTTCCGAATCAGGATCTTTCGATCATCGTTTTTTTAATTTAATACCTGAAATCTGAAATTTGACTCAATTTGGTCTTCATTTTTTCATTTTACCTTCAGTGGATAGAAAACGAAATATCAATGAAGATCATCTCAATACATTGGGGCAGGAATGAAACGCCCCTCTCCGCTGATTGGTCAACCAAACATTTGATAGTCCTAAAAAAAACAATTTGATCAAAACGAATGATCGAATGATTCACGGACCCTACTGTTTCCGAATCAGGGTATCTTTCGATCATTCGTTTTTTAATTTAATACTGAAATCTGAAAAATTTGAGGCATTTGGCTTCATTTTTCATTTTTACTTTCAGGGATAGAAAACGAATAAGCAACTTGAAGATTCGATCTCGACATGTGGGCAGGAATGAAACGCCCCTCTCCGCTGATTGGTCAACCAAACATTTGATAGTCCTAAAAAAAACAATAAGAGTCCACCATTCCATGGATTCTTAACGTGTTTATTTCTACTACATTTTACCTCTTTCTTTTCATCAAACAGCCAGATTAATGAATGGCTTGACACAAACCGTATCGAGGCAGTGTTTAGACAGAGCTTTCTTTTGTGTAGGCATAAATTCTGCAACCTACCAGTGAAATATTAGTTTATCTCATAAATATTAATTTACTTCGCACCTGCACTCACAACTACCTACTAGCCTACATCTTTGGCACACCGCCTGAATTATTATAGCTAACACCTATTAAAATCTGTGTGGCAAAACTGCGCGATGCACTGCAGCGTGGGAAGAATGTATTGTAGACAAGTGCAGACCACTATTAATTTATGTGAACACAGGTAATTTTAGACAATAAACTGAGTTTATTTGGCCCCACCTTTAATTAAGTGGCCTTACTTAACCTATGTACTATACGAAAAACAAATTCACAAGTACAATTGTACACCTATGTTGTCACTAAAGCAAGGCAGACACAACAGTAGTGCAAAACAGGATGGTTTATTGACTTGATAAGTAGATGAATGGAATGGGTGAGGTAAAGGCAGGTGAGTGTCAAAACAGTGGAATGATCCTCCAGGGTGTCTTACACTCTTAAAAATGAAAGGTTCTTCACGATGCAATAGAAGAACCTTTTGTCTAAATGGTTCCATAAAGACCTTTAACATCTGAAGAACCTTTCTGTTTCACAAAGGTTCTTTGTGGCGAATAATTTCTTCAGATTACAAAACGGTAAGAAAGAGATGGTTCTTTAAAGAACCTTTGTCTGAATGGTTCTTTGTGGAACCAAAACTGGTTCTTCTATGGCATCGCTGTGAAGAACCTTTTGAAGCACCTTTATTTTAAGAGTGGTCTCTGAGTTCTGTGGAGAGTATCTTATCCCGTTTTGTTGTAAAGATCGTGGAACAGATTCCAAGGAGTCGTTGGAGGATCGCGGGAGGAACAGAAGGTAAGTCTTTCTATGAGAATTCAGTAGAGAGAGTCCAGAACAGTTCATAGGAGTGAACGGTATACTGGACAGTGAGTGACTGAGATGTGTGTGTATTTGTAGAGTGGCTTGATGGTGCGGCGGGAAGACAATATATTGTAGTGAATCCAGACCACTAGTCCAATCTTTATTGAACATACAGTCATACTTTTGTGTTATACATACCTGCGTTTTAGACAACGGCCTGAACTTAAAGTGGTCATCGATGCCGATTTTAAATTTTTCCTTTCTTCCTTGGAGGTTACAAGCTTTTGGTTGCATCACGAAGATCTGTAATTGCAAGACTAAAGCTCAATCCAAAGAGATATTCTCTTATACAAGTTAAGAGTCAACACTGCCCTCCTACAAACGCTAGCTCATTCTAACACGCAACCCCCCCAATGTCTACGTCACGATGTGGTAAGATTTGCATAACGCCGCAAATGTGTCACGCCACAGAAGAAGCCGTACCTTTTAGTCTCGCTGTAATATTGTTGTTGCTGCCGCCATGTCGTGAAGCGCTGTGTGTTTCGTTGTGAAAGTGAAAATACTTTGTTTGGTCTTCCAAAAGAAGACGATATCCGTTTCGTCGTGCCTGGAGCTGATCCGTGTTGGTCGTTGAGGAAATACATCAACTTCACTCTGTGAATCGCCGGATCGGCTTTCACCGTGGACTAAGTGGAGTCCAGCCTGGGGTCGTCACGTGTGGTTGCCACAAGCCCGCCGGCCGCGTCATTCTCAAGTCCGCCGGCCGGCAGCCATTTTTCAGCCCGCCCGCCGCCCGCTAGACACTCTAGCCCGCCGGCTGTTCCTCACTCAAGCCCGCCGTGTGTGACTCTGTGTGTTTTGTTGTGAAAGCTAAACTATTTTGTTTGGCCTTCCAAAAATGGACACAATTAGAAATCAGTGGTTAAGTTTGTATTTACAACTCCGCTGTTCCAGAACAGTACAACCCAAATCTTCAGATGTGTGCAGCGCATTTTGCGGAGGATGAAGACCTCCTGTTTCCTGTGAGAGTAGCCTACAATGCTGTTGTCTGTTTCTATAAAGTGGGGCAATTATAACTTAGCAAGGACAGTCTGTTGCTTCTGACTCACAGCCTGTAAGTACTTTTTTATATTTAAAGATTTGCCACTGACGAGTCAAACGTGAGTTTTGAGCAGTGTAGAATAACGTTTGTAGTTTGTCATTTCTCCGATCACATGGTTTTATGTTTACACGGCGCGATACACAACGCAACACGTAAAAAGACAGTATAAGTCATTCTAATTCGTAATTATGTACCCACTGGATGCAACAAATAGCTTGTTTATAATGGGTTTTAATGTTTTTGGACACGGGCATCACAGTAATACAGGGCGTACCCTTTCCGTCACACGCTTGAGGATTCAGCCAATCACAACGCCAGATAGCTGGCCAACAGCGTGCACCTCGCTTTTTCATAACAATGAGCTTTTGAAATCGACAGCGTTTCAGAAGTGCGGAACATAATGTTCTTATTTGGAAAATAATGTGGTTTTTTTACTTTAAACTGCATAAACATGTTTCATTACACCAAATAAACAAAATAGTGTTCTTTTTAGCCACGTCATATGACCCCTTTAAATAAATAATGACAGATATGAAAATAAATGACTTTGTGTAATTTACCTTCACAGCACATCTATTCTTTTTTTTATTCATAGAGCACTTTCTAGAAATGTAGGAAATCATATGTTGTTAACCCACTGGCATGGGACTATTTGTGTCACGGAATGCCAGGAGAAAACAAATTAGATCCAAGTGCAGTAAGTTTATTAAAATAACAAATATCCAAAAACAGAACAAAAACTAGGCAAAAGGTAAATTCAAAACACAGGGAACAGAAAACACGACGTAACTCAAACGATACTGCAGCAAAGACAGACAGTGAGAGCATGGTATAAGTAGTGATGAAATGATGAGTAAATTGCCAACAGGTGATAATGATCAGAACAAAATGACAAAGCAAAGGACTATGGGAAACTGAGTTCAAAACATGAAACGCCAAAACCGGAAGACTGCCCTCAAGTGGCCAGTCCAGGGTACCACAACCAGACACTCGACATTACTCTCCCCCTCTACAGAGCAACCTACTCCGCTACCTATCCTCCACCAGAACACCACAACACGTTCACAGGAGCGTAGGTGGACATTGAGTCCGGGACCGGCGGCGCGGATGGACTGCTATGTTCGCTGTGCTTGTCGCAGGACCCCATCTACAATGGAATAACTGTTCCAGGGGACCAGAGATTAGACCATGGCATGATCACAGAATCCGCCGGGATGAAAGGCCAGGCAGGATGAACCCAGCAAGGCCCCCACACAGGAACCCCGCAGATAGCCAGGATGGAGGCCTCGGAGAATGAGCCAGTGACTGCTCCTCTCCCAACAGTAACCCAGGCGTCACCCAGATGCAGAGCCTGAATCCGCCAGCGCAACCCTGGTGGACAGAACACCCTCTCGCGACTCAGTGAAAACTGTAACAAGAGCAGAGGAGTTTAGTACCGAGCCTTGAGGCTGGCAACAGACAGCCGATTGATCCCAACGGTCCCCATGAGCTCCCCAGACTGGAGTGATTCCTTAATGATCTCTGCGAGCTCCTGAACATGAACAGGCTCTGATTGGACCTTATGATCTCCCGACTGGAGCGGGCTTCAGAGCGGACCCTGTGATCTTCCCGGACTGAAGCGGGTTTTGATCTGGAACTCTGCTTCTTGAGCTTTATTGACAAATTTGAGAAGACCATAGTTTGGTCCACAACACAATTTGGCGTCACGAACAGGATTGGCTTGAAGCCTGAACTTGACGAGAGCCGTAGCAGGTGAATGCCTGGCGAACACGCAAACAATAAAAGACTAATGAGGTAAGAGCAATTTTTTGTTTAAATTAAAATGGTTAATTGTTTGCGTGGTTGCTAGGGTCAAACCTGTGGCAGTGATCGAGGAAAGGGCTTCACCAAATCGAATCTAGATCTCTTAAGTTAAAGTAACAGGTGTAAGAGGCTCCAGATGTCAAAAGACGCGCATGCGTTAGAGTAGTAAAGAGTTTTTGTGTGTGCACAAGAGGTGCACGGTGCCTAAGAGAGGCATAAAAGCCTGTGGTTACCGCTTCCTAAGTGGGGGGGCCAAGGGATACCAGGGAGCTGCTTGTTTGATGGTTAAGTGTGGCCCTGGTGGGCCCCCACAGTAGAAGGGCTGCTTAGACAGGTGTCTGCAGACCAGAAAGAGTTGAACTGTTGGTCTTTGTCTGTCCATTGAATGTTGAGAGAAAATTGTGTGTGTGCGCTCTGCGTGCTGGATACATTACTGTAAGCGCTGATTGCTTGGCTGAGATACTAAACACATTAACTATACTGGGCTTTGCATGAAGCTAAATGTGCTGATTTTATATATGTTTTATGTGACTGTTTATGATTACAATGGTATGAAAAACCAGTGTGAACAATTGTAAAATAATAAAGAAGACAATAAGATGGTGATTGGAAAGTAAAGAGTGTATAAAGATAATTATTAGAGTTGAAAGAACAAAGAATATTTAAAAGAATTGGCTTTGTCGGGTGTTTGGACATCATCCAAGTAACCGACGCTGTGATCCAAATTGTGAAACACAATTATTTATAAAGAAAAAGTAAAAAGTGACTGGTTTTTCATTCCCAGAGAGAGAGAAACCAAGGCTGGTTGGTGTTTCTCTCAACAAAATTCATGATCTGTGTGGTGTCGTGTGCCATCATGTGTTTGGTATGGGTGAGAGATACGCGAGACGAGTTTAGTATTAAGAATTATACGTTAAATACCAAAAGAGTCAAAACGGAAAATCCTTTGCTCTCCATATACTTTTAATTGAGGTCAATGACCCCAAACATTATGTGTGTCTAGTCATGCCATAGTAGACATCAGAAACATTATTAAGTAAAAAACAAATTTCTAAAAAGATCTTATGTAATTAGGAAATTCATGAAATATCAGGATAATAATAATAATAAATAAAAATAATGATATATATTTTCACCATGTAAAGTGGGTCTGGGGTTTATGTTATACCCCAAGCATACCATGCATAAGGGTTAGTGTAAATGAGACAGGGAGTGAACTGGCATTACATATAACCAGCAGGATACTGAGATGACTGATGATGATGATTGTGTTGAGAAGTAGACCATTACACATGGACAGAAATTGGTAGAAATTCACCAACATTAAGAAATAGAATAGCTGATATTGAGATCATTGCTTAAATGATTTAAGTATGAAAAAATGGGTGATGAAATTGTTGTTAATAAGAAAAAGAAAAGAAGGGGAAGAAGGGGCAGACAAATTCTATCAATACAAGAAAAAAGATTATTAATTGACTTTATAGAACCATTAAACTTAAAATATTGTATGAAAGACGAATTGAACAGTGGAATATTCAGTATAGGAGGATTTTACATAGAGTTAACCCCATCTTTTACTTACTCAATTTAGGCAGGAGGAGTGACGGCTACAGGTCACAAATTTCATTTGAGGAGGCTATGGAGTTTTGAGGCATTTAGCTTGGGAGAAAACATAATTTGGACAAAAAGCAATTTGCTATGGAAAGAACCAAAGGCTAGGAAAAACAGTAAAACACATTGTGATTCTTTTAAACAGTATTTGATACATCACTCAACTCCTAAGAAAAGGTGATCAGTCCCTGCCCAGCAATCCAGGTGGAATCAGGGGTCGGAATACTATTTAGGATCCTTTTCGATGAGCTGGTGAAATTACTAAGCATTAAACACTGGGCTTATAGAGGTAGATCAACTGAAGGGAAAATAAATTAATATAGTTCATTTGTGTTGAGCAGATTGTATAACGTCAAATTTCAGTAAGATGTCAACCCGTAGAAATACTAGCCTTTAAGAAGCACTAAGGAGCTCTTGAAAAGGTGGCAGAAGAAACAAGAATTGCTACTAAGTGGCCTGCAGAGGATACATTTGATGTGACATGTATAGAGAAATGGAGTCCGTTAAAAATTCAAGACCAATGACAGCTCCAAAAAGAGAAACTGAAAAAGAGAGCAAGAATAGGGTATTGACCCTGGCCAAACAAACCCACTTCTTGGGGACGGAAAAAATCAACAATTAACACATTAATTGGAGAAACAGACAGAGAGACATCCAAAATAAATATAACAGATGCCAAATTCTCCACAAAGACAGTGACAAATTAGATTTAAAAGACAGGCAGTAGAATCGAACGGCTATATACAATATTAAATACAGGCGTTGAAATAGATGAGGCAGATTTGCAAGTAGTGAATTGAGGAAATGGCAGACAACATGGGAGAGAGATAGACACCACACAGCCACAACGGAGGGGCTAGAGCTACATGAGGAGGGGCTGAGAACATCCACACCACTACTAAGAGAGAGAGAGAGAGAGAACAGCCCACAAGGTGGAGCCAATGAACAAAGGAGGAGGGGCCAAGGACTACAGAGAGGAGGAGAGAACAGGTGAACCACTTGCATATCATAGTCTTTCAGCAATGCTCAAAGAAATGGAAGACCGCCACAAACACCAGACATCAGCTAGTGGGGACATGCAGGACTATCAAGCAGAGAGACTTTTTGAAGATACACCTGAAGGAACAGTGACATCTGCTGACTCAGTCCAGGAAGCACTGGATGAGATAGAGGATAGATGCAACAGAACAAGAGATAATCTCAAACAAGCTGTCCACATGACAAAAGAAGATTTCAATCAGGCTGTGGACTCATTGCAACAGGAGCTGGATGAACTGATGAGCAAACGTGAACCAAAGCAACTACACCCAAGCCCACATGATTATGTCCAGCAGAAACAATAAAAGCATCCTGGTAGACTAGTCATGCCATCGTTGACAAGAAAATCAGATGACCCATTCCTCCAAACACAAAGACACAAGAGGAGGAGACGAACACAGATCAACAAGGACATCGAGAAGGGCAGACCCCCCAAGATTTGAGTGCCCAATTCTCAGCAAGCAAGGCCACGGCCAATACATACCCTGGGCAAGTCAAGATCTGGACACTCTGGTTTCCCGCCTTCCAGACATTCATGAAGGTGCTGGAAAATGGATCAGAACATTTGAAGAAGAAACAACTGGAAAGCTTCTGGCCCTGGGTGACATCAAAGCTCTACTTGCTAAATGCCTGGGGGCCTCCAAAATAAATGACGTTCTCAAGCAGTCTGGCCTCCTTCAAGCTGTGGACAGACCTCAAGCAGATGGAGCTTCTTTTGACAAACATTGACGTGACATTTGTGGATAATCTGAGGTGGTGGGGGGGGGGGGTGGGGTGGGGTTGGTGGCGTTCGCCTATCCACATTTGAGTACCATGCAACTATCCAGGTTTCCTGAAAGGGATCCAATGGGGGAGACTGAAGATCCCACCACCTCACATTCGAGCCAACTAAGACGTTTGTGAGCCACAACATAGAAGAACTCTGACACAGAAATCACCCCAACTACAAAAGACAAAGTACTGATAGCACTCTTCAGGACCGCCATTGTGGAAGCCATGCCTGCAGCAGTGAAAGTGAAGCTGGAGGATGTGGTAGGTCTGAATTCCAAATCACACAAAGAGTTCAGAGACCATGTGGTCCATGCTGTGGAGCAGTACAGAAGACAAGAGCTAAAGATGAAGAACCAAGAAAAAGAGCTGCAAAGAAAACTGACTCAGCTGCAGCTTGAGG
>JADLZN010011049.1:0-26514 GCA_018155175.1 Sinocyclocheilus anophthalmus
ACTGTAAACTATTTGGTTACCCACATTTATGTTCAACAGAAAAAAATAAACTCATACAGGTTCAGAAAAAGATGATGGTGAGAAAATGATGACAGAATGTTAATTTTCGGGCAAACTATGTTTTTAAGAGTTAAAATAGATAACAGAAAATGTACATATGGTAAAAAATACATGAAATGAAGGGGAAAATAAAAGAAATGTATAAAAATAAATATCAATATTAAGTGAAATAGGCCTACAAAATGATCAGCAATGAATTCACTAGACTTGAGTAACTGAATGCAACAAACAGTATGATATAAATTACTATATTTCATGTTTTATATGGTAACCTAAATATGTCTTAACGTCACGCCTAATTCAAAATAGATATTTTATCAATCATCCCCATGCTGTTTATCCCTGTCATGCAAGTCTATTTTACTCAATAAACTTGTGGTCAGGAGAAACTAAAGGTGTAGTTTACCTGGTCTGTAATACCTGTGCTATGAAATGAAATGGTTTCAGAACAGTTTGATGCAATTTGGGTGATATGAAATTGACATCCTTACATCGCTGACTTTCTTGAAAATCTTGCTCACTCATCCATGAAGCAAACTATCTTCTGGCAAAGCCATTGAGAATCAAAGCACACAGCACTCTCCAGACGCTAATATCTGTCAACCCTGTTGTCCTAACTGGAAGAAAACAATCTGGTGTAGGCCAACATACATTTATGTTTACAGAGCAGGAGCATCTGCAACCATCCACAATAATTACGTGCGCCGAACAAAGTCTCCTCGCTTTATCTTCCCCATCCTCCTCGTTTGGATGTAAGAAAAACATGTGTGAGGGTGTGCAGGCGGAAACATCCGCATTAATATTTTCAGACAAGCCTAAGCTCTTGGACAGATGGATCGCACACCCAAACCGGCAGCTAAGCATCTGGTTAAGATGGCCCGCTCTGCTGACTCTCCCCATGGCGAGCAGAGGAATCACAAAGCGGTCCAGACACGGACTGTCCATCGCACCGTATATAAGCATTAGGCAAATGCAGCAGTAAAAAAGAACTAAAGGAAAGACAGATGTGTTTTGTAATGCGTGGTGTGGATTATGTGATTTACAGACGGTATTAAGCACTGAGCTGAAGGTACGGATCGCTGCTCGTATAACATCCTGCCAATAACGTTTCCAAGGAACAGTAACGCAGCACAACGAATCGGTTTACGGGTGTGAAAGTCAAATGTCTCTGTGATGAATATAAACAGGTGTACTTTGCTCTGCGTCAGTGATGTTTACAGCCTTCTATAACAAAGGATTTGCATGTTTAGCAAAATAATCAGCAGCAATGGTTACAAACCTGTGAAGAGAGGTGAAAAAAAATAGCTGACCTCACTCTGGTGCACTCAGTAGTGTTTTGCTAATTAATACAGTTTTAGGCCAACACATAAATAAAAGGTACATTTTTAGAAGTGTGATGCTTTCCCCGGTAACAATAAAGACTGGGTTAGGCCGGCATTTTTTTATTTGGAATCCAAAGTTGAAGGGGAGAAGGCATTTAACCTTGTGGTATGAAAAGTAAAATAATTCAAACACACATATTTTCTTATTTAACTTTCTATCACTCCGAGAATAAAAAATAAAAAAAAAGTTCCTAAATTGGTTTCTGGAAGCCTAGTGTACGACTGAAAAGAAAAAAACGGTGTATACAAGGCTTTCAACTCAGTATTGCTAGCAAATTTCACAATTATGTACAAAATGGCAATAACACACTGAATGAACATGAATTATGAAGTAGAAGACTGAAATCGTATGTCTGTAAATTATAATTTTTTATACAGTGTATCTCACTTCCGCTCAATCTTTCCAACTACTAGTTCCAACCCTGTTATTATAATAAGATATATATATATAGTATCAATTTATCGTAGTTAAATACCTTTGTAGAATCACCATGAGTCATTTTACTACAAAATATGTAATTATATGATATATGATGCATTACAGATCATTAGAACCACAGCACTGCTCAGTTCTATCACTAAAAGCTCCTTGTCTGAAGAGCCCAGAAGCTTGATTACTTTACGGTGGGTCACAATGGTTTATCCAATGAGGTCGCAGCATGTGGCTGTTACATACAGTTCCAAGATAATTGAATCAAGGAGATCTGAAACTGACAATAAGAACAGCCTCATTAAAGTAAAACTCTACGAGGCTAAAGGAGAATGCTGTCTTAATTCGATCTGGATGGCACTGCAGTAGTATTCTTCTGCTTGGCCTTCACTCGCAGGAGCACAGCCTTTGAGTAGCTGCGAACATCAGTTGAATAGCAAGCTATTAGATAGCCTACGGAGAAAGAACTATCTTGAGATTCAGTCTCATCGCGCTAGGTAAACCAGGTTCTGTAGGAGCAAAGTGGATGAATTGGGGACAGCAGTGAGGACAACAAGACGTGAAGGAGCCCTAGTCAAATTATGGTGACGCCTTTTCACCCTGAGTTTGTCCAAAAGGGCGAAGAGCACTCACCTATTTGCCAGAGCACAAAAGTGCAATGAAGGGGAAGTGATATTTCTTGAGTGGTTACTTACTTAGAGCGGATCTTCGATTCTGAGTCCCGTTCCTCGTCAAGTGTGAATAGAGATGACTATATGTTAATTCTGGATTTAACACTCTGACATGATAGAACGCACTACCGACCATACATGTGTGTGGCTTGGTTGCCCTTTTGGGAAAACTAACCCTGTACGCGTGAATCCTGGTAGCGCTCATACGGGGTCGTAATTCATATATTTCTTAGGACCATTAACCTTTTTTTGGGCTGCTCCGCTGGTTCCAGGTTCCTTTGTTTCAAGGAGTCCACCGGCAAAAAGGATTTCAATAATAAGCTACGTAGCCCAGGCAGGAAAGCATTCTGCAACTTGAGGTTTGTCTCCCTCAATCGTTAAAACCTCCCGCACAGGTTCAGGGGTTGAAATAGCCCACTGCTCCGGAAGTGTGTTAGCACTTGTGGTGTGTTGTGTGTGTGTGTGTTACTACGTCACTGGCTGTGTGGGGTGTGTGCACTTGGATGGGTTTAAATGCATAGCACAATTGCCTAAGTATGTAAACCACTTGGCCACACATCCACGTACACGTTGCCCTGTGTCCGGTTCACATTGCAAATCCCTTCAAGCTTCTTTCTATTCAGATCATTAAAGAGTCAGCACGGAAGAATGCTTATTTTTGTGTCCAAATATTGACATGGGGAGACATTTGCATTGTACTATATAGTACTTAGGAAATTTAACTTTTTTATGACTAGTTGTTGCACGCAATGAAATTGTTTTAAAAAACATTAACGTTTTAAATGTAGCATTTGGTAACACTTTATGGCGATAGTCCCACTTTAGACCTATCTATACAGTAAGTAAGCTGTGCCACTCAATCACCTAGCAGTATCGTAATTATTAGTCAACTATTTGCTTACTATTTTTCGAACATTGGGTTCTTTGTGCGAGGGCTGTTCACAACGCCTAAACCACCTATAGTCTACGCTGGAGTTCGTAGAATGTAGTTCCAAATAGTGAATAATCAGTTGCATTGAGAATTGACAGGGTAAGTTTTACAAAGTTACGGTAGATAGGGTACGGGACAAGAATTCTGGAAATTGTCTATCGAATAAGTGTAACCACATTTCATTTGCATACAAATGAGGTTATGAACATGACTCATCACGAGTTATTAGATGTTATGAGATTTATGACAAAGTAAAGTACATAAATTGAAATGTTTAACAAAGTGAAATCGCATGCTTCACGATCTGAACTAACATCACCACTAGTGGCCAAGGTCACGGCGATCCTTGACGGATATTGAGTGTTCATAACTGCTGATATAAAATTCATGCACTAAGCAACTGATGTCTTTTAATGGTCCATTGAATCATTGACATCGACCAGGAAGTTTTGGTTCAGAAACCGCGTGAATTGAATCAAGAAGAAACCAATGTGTGTTGATAAAGTATGCAACAAAGTTGTGCGCGCATGTGTGTCGGTAAAATGTAACTTCAGTTAATATTACTTAATACATAGCCTATTTTTAACCATTATTAATTAAATCAATTATAATATTCCATTGGGATAAGTATTAGGACATTCGTGTTGGTCATAACCGGATTTGTGCTGACCTAACCGAACTTCCTCTTCAACAACAATCCTGAAAATTAGCACACTTTTTCAACAAAAATATTCAGCAAAACAACCGGTGTTCAGCATTGATAATAATAGGAAATAATACTTGAGCACCTAATTGGCATATTAGAATGAAACATTAGCATTTCCTTTAACAAACTAACCACTCACGCTCAAATCCCACCATGCTCACCTGGGGTGGAAGTCATTATTTCTTAACCGATTAACCTTTTTTTTTTTTTTTGCCCAGAGTTCAGTTTTCCCTTCGTTTTAAGGAGTCATCAGGCAAAATAGTTCATTAAGCCCAGTCAAAAGCATTCTCGCAAGCTTGAGGTTTGTCTCCCTGCCTCGTTAATAGCCTCCCCAATGGGTCAGGTTTAAAATCCCTTGAGCTCTTTCCCAATCAGTCATTAAAGTTGAACCGAGGCCTCGGGGGAAATCAACAGAGGTGAGGCCCACGAAACTCCAGCCTAATGCCATCTTGTCGGCGATGAGTAATCCAAGCACCACAACATTATGAGCAATAAAGAGAGGAAATATTTAGCTGACTCAGAGAAAGCTTCAGCCGGCCAGAAAGAAAGAAATGCAAATTGACAGATCCATCCCAGAGGTTTGTTTCCTGGCAATTGCATTTTCGCGGTATGACTTGTGTGTTTGTTGTGGGCGTAAGTGAAACTCAAAGGGCAGATACTTAATGGGAGATAAATTTCTCTATTGATCGAATAGCTCGTTCTCTTTTCTTGTCTTTCTTGGGAGTCCGTATAAGTTGGGGGGTTGTGGGTTTCCTTCACTTCTTCCACAAACTCTTAATCTTAAGCATCCATTAATCCAGATTAGAAGCCTCTTCCATGCAAGTTTTGTTTGTGTCACGGTACTTCGAAAGCCAATTGATTTGGAAAGTAATATCTGCCCCTCAATAGCCGTATACTGGCGGGCAGTGTACGTGTGTTTTACGCATACCTATATGGTGCTTTCCCAGCACGCTTAAGACTTCCTCGGGTACACCGTCTTCGTTCTTCGGAGAAGAAGCCATTCTTCATTTCATTTGATGCAGGCGTCGTTGTAAATAATACCACATGAACGGTCACACTCGGGCATGCCTTCTACGCAGGAATTCTCGCACAAATGTGTTTGTTCTTAAAGCTACGCATGATGGCGCAAAGAGGAAGGTGTTCGAGTGCGCCGGGTGAAGAGGGCAATGCATCTCAAAGCTGAGTTATGATGCGGAGTGCCTGCTTTACACTGAACGTGTGCTATTATGGTTGTAACCCATCTTGCTGTTTTAAAATGTGACAGCACTTTAGCAATTCAATTTTGCAGGAATAACCATTGTCATCCTTTTTTAATGATACGACGATTCTTCACATTGGGATTTATGTAGGGGTTATGTTCATAGACAACAGCTTAATTTAGTGGTCAAATATCTGTATTTTTATATGGAAGGTTAAATATTTCACGAATGTTCCCTTAACGAACAAAAAAACCTACACTTGGCACAAAAATTAAAAATCTTATTCCACCGTGGCCATTAAAGCATCATACTATTCTTTGTTAACTAGTTTTCCATGTCTGTGGCCATGGGTTAGACATTTTTACATAATTTTTACAAATAGTTTTATGTTGTCTCGACACTATGTTTCCCACCCTGATGCCAAACCTTAATTGACTCACCGGCAAATATTTGTCAGGTTTGGCCAAAGTAATTTGGGATCAAGTATTTCCTTTTCCTAGGTTTTTTGTTCTCTTCTGACGGTAATATTGGAGAGATTGCAGGGGTCATGGCAATTATGTTATATCTAAAAAAAGAAACAAAACACAAATCAAAACGAACTGGGACATAAAAGTGTTAATGCTAATAGGTTAAATAAACCGGTATTTATGAGAACCAATTTTTTTTTTTTATATGGCATACTTTGTGCCTCGTAAGGACCCAAAGTTTTAACCCCGGTTAAATTAATTGCCATATTAATTAAGTAGCATTTTTATTTTTGTGTATAAAAAACCATACTGTAGTATTTAGTTTGAGGCTTTGAGTAAACTTTTCTTCAATGCATAATGAAGCTTCGAATGTATACGATACACAATACTTATTTGTATGGTCACATTGTTATCCGTTATTTATTTTTTTAATGTTTGTCACTGATGATTAATATAGAGTAGAGACATTCAGTCAATTTAAATGACAGTTTTTTTTTAAATGCAGTCCAATACTATGTGCTAGAAGGAAAAAAAGTACACGCGCGGCAGGCTCTGTATTGGACTTCATTCACAAGGTGCATAATTACCGCACCCAATTATTGTTCGCCTACAAGGTGCCAGCATACAGGGGTGGTTTTTTTTGTGTTTTTTTTTTTTAATTTTGCACTTTCAGGCTGGAAAGATAAATGTAAAAATGACAGATAGATGATTGCATGAGACAGGGAAAGGTTGTATAAATATATATGCTGGTAATATGATTGCTTTGACCCACACGTGATACTATAAAAACACTTACTCCGCATATGGTGCACCATTTTATGTAACAAAAAAGTGACTCATTGATATGAATGAAATGAGAAAACACTCCACTGGTTTATGTACATGCGTTTTATAGACTCCCAACGTCTGATCATGAAGAAAACGCTGACGACCTTCAGTTCTCTTCCTCTTTATCTGACCTTCCCGAGCATCTCATCCCTTTATGTGCTTCCCGTTAGGAAAATCAGTTTTAACATTCAAATAGTTAAACTATGAATCGTCAATTTAATTTGCCTCCAGGCTCCACGCTTATGAAGGGAATTGTTCAGGGCGAGTAAATGTCTCTTCAGCACCTTTACAGTGAACGTCTTTGATTTGTGACTTTTTATCATTATTCCACTCATAAAGCCACTGCTGGCTTTCTTTTATTCTATGGTATACTCAGTGTTAATTACCTCACTATTCAATTTTTGTCCGGGATTGGATTATTAATTATATGGAGATGTGAATATGACACGTGGATTTCACAAGGTCGACTAAGAGATTTAGCATTTTCCCTCATTATGGCTTGTACCGTCATTTGAAATGAAGAGATTTACCAAACTCGACCTAAGATAAAAAGATAAAGAACCAATATACATTCATATCTATTCGATATATCGATATTTTATGTTTCGATTTTTATATATATATATGGGTGTTTTAACAGAAACTGTACTGATAATTTGATAATTTTCTGCCAGGAAATTATGCATTTTTCTACATTTTTTTTCTTTAAATTTTAACAATAAAATATATCACACACATTTTAGTTTAAGGTACTAAAATAACTTAAATTAGATCATCTAAAACTAAAAAAATAAGAAAAAAAAAACTCAGACCATATTAAAAATTAAAAAAAACTGAATATTAAGCTAAAATTAAAAATGAAAAAATAATAGAAATAAATTAATTATCTAAATCTTAGTTTTTCAAATATCACTAAAGTAACACGTAAAGATTAAAGATTTGCTTTCAGCAGTAAGATTTATGCTGGGGACCGAGAATGGGTTTGTTGGGGTTGGGTGGGTGATTGAATTGTATGTGAAAGTTTTAAATAAGCATAAGGTTTGAAAAGTAAAGCTACCTGTAGATAGATCGGTTAATCTGGATTTACCGTAGTTGTACACTTACGTGTACATACAGTGTACTAAGCTCAAAGAAAGTACTGTTGTGTAATCGCCTCAAAAGGGAACTATTTTATTTTTTTCATGGGTACGGGGTTTTCATATTACCCAGTATTGTAATTACTAGAATAAGTACATGTATGTAAAGCAGCACCGCGCTGTAAATAAAGTGGAGTGATAGTACAATAATTTTTACAAAAATTTAACTGACAAAATTTGGAATGTTGAAAGTTACAAAATATGATTTGTAACCAGTACCAGTAGTTTAAACGACCCAACCAAATAACGACTTTATTTAGCAATTTCTTCTCTTCCATGTCAATCTTCGATGCACGATCATGAGAGTACCACGATGCATGTGTGTGGTGCTGCATCATGGTACTCTCATGAACATGCGTCGAAGATTGACATGGAAGAGAAGAAATGTTGAATAAAGTTGTTATTTTTGTTTTCTTTGCGCACAATAAGTATTCTCATAGCTTCATAGAATTAGGTTTGAACCACTGATGTCACATGGTCTATTTTACCGATGTCCTTGCTATGTTTCTGGACCTTGAACATGGACAGTTCAATTGCTGTCTATTCAGGATAAGAAAGCTCTGGGATTTCATCGAAAATATCTTAATTTGTATTCTGAAGATGAATGAAGGTCTTGAGGGTTTTGAACATCATGAGGATAGATAGATAGATAGATAGATAGATAGATATATTCTTTCCGCCCACAGCCAATCATGTGTTTGCCTTGATGAAAATCAGATGTATCTACAGGTTAGTTTTTTTTTTGTGCTTTAAAGTTTGTGATATGATTAGCCATCACACTTTCATTTAAAATGACAAAACACTTTTATTTTTAATTAAGTGGCAGGTGACTCTAAAATCAATGCTATGCATGTATGATTAATCAGTGACACTTTTGGTTAGCGATCTGCAACGGACTACCTGTAAACTTGGCAATTTGTGAGTCAATGTCATCTGAGACTAGTTATTAGCAGCTGGTTAATGGATGAGTACAGAGCGATTAATCTTAAATCAATGTATTTTCCTTTTTCAAATGAAGCAGCTCGTGATTTGTGTAAATATGCCAAGCAGCAAAAACTGGCTTTGGTGAGTAAATAAAATAGTTACTCTGCAGTTGGAGCTTTTTAGGATAGACCAGTGGCTGAGACAACTCGAAAGGGAAAAAATCTCATAATACATCATATCTAATCCTGTCTATATTAAAAACGAAAAAAAATCATGCAAAATACAGTTTCATGGCTGGTGAGAAATATAATATAATAATCAAAATGTTCTTACCATTAGTAGGTGTAGTAAAAGTTCATTTTGGTCCCTGAAAACATTGGCATATATTTATGCTTTGACCAGTAACTGGTACAACAAGTTCATCAGTGATATAACATTTTTGAGAAGAACGACTGACGAGGTTCTAAGAAGATACAACTTCTTGACTAAGATACAACACTGACATCTGAACTACAGAAACCTCTTTTAACTAGCATGTGGCTATTAATCCAACCAATAGCTGAGGCTGTGGAGAGTAATAATGAGGTGGGGCTGCTAAAGCAACGGTGAAATGCTTGTTTCTCCTCGTCAGATCATCCGGTGCATAACTCAAAGCGACGACCAAAACCAGCTCCAGAAATCAAAGTCTTCATTCAGCTTTCCAATCCTCTGACTGAAACTGTTTGAGTAGCTCGGAGAAACTTCAAAGCGAAAGAAAAAGGGAGGGTTTTTTAATTTCAGATAAGGCCCCCTGAGCTGAATGTGAACTGCTGGAACTCTAAAAGTTCACATATTAATCGACGTGACCAGCTGAATTGTGGAGTGAAGAACTCATCTCCAGAGCCCTCATCTCCTGGCCTCTTTTTTTCTCTATAATCTGTATAATCGAAACAGGACAGAGAGCCTACAGCAGAAAGAGAAGAAGAAAAACACAGCTACTCTCACTGAAGCCCAGGCTGCTGAGAGACTTAAGCATTATTATGTAAGGAAAACATTTGTTTTGTTGAGCTGGTGTCACATCAGGTTTACTGAGTTACTGTAATGCTGCAATCATTATCGAGCTTGGATAAATCTCTTCTAAAGCAACCAGTCTTTTCTGGTTTATTTGATTTTTCTTTTCTTTGTTTTTTGTAAAGGTTTAATATGTTAGATTATTGAATTTCGATTACCGGGAAAAGTCCATAAGTGTGTACATTTAAAATGAAATTGCCAGTATTACTTTTTAAAAATCAATTACTTAAAGTTATAATAACAATAATAGGGCAAAGAAGTGAGAATCATTTGAGTTGCTTTGCAAATATCACGCATTGTATTCACATCAAGTGCATTCACATTAATTGATACGCCCACAGTACTTGAATGCAATAGCAGCTGACAGCATAATATGATCCATTAGGCCTTTCAATGTGCTCTGCTATGTTATCTACTAGTAAAAAGGTAACCCCCACTTAACCTCCAACTATTAAAGAATTAAGTTTAATGCAATTAAAATATTTCCAAATTATAAGTTTCATAAAACTCTTGTCAAATTAAAACAGTTCTACTCTGAAGAATATTAGCACAAAATTTAGCATTTCAGCATTGATGCTGATAAATTCAGCTGACCTGAATGTTTTAAGTAAAAAAAAAGAGCTTTTTTTGTTCGTTTAACAGTTTTATAAAAATGCTATATCAGTTCATTACCAGTACATTACCAGGAAATAATAACAATAATTGCTGCAGTGATGTTGTATTTTTGTAGGCCAACCCGAAGCTTAAAAAACTTAAAGGAGGGCTTTCCACGGACTTTGGTTTTTGCAGAAAAAAAAGTGTGACCAACAAAAGTTTATGCATTATTACGTGTTTTATTCATCACGATATATCTTCGCTAAATGAACACAACTTAGAGTGATTCTGACGCACTAAATACAATTGGCGAAGTACAAAGCTTTAATGAACAGACCTTTGATTGGCAACTTTGCCATGAAAGCCGATTTGAAAGTTATGTGATTATAAGGTGATGGCTCTGAAAGCGCGAATAAGTGGACGAGATGAGACAAGTTACTTGTTAGCTTGATGATGGTTAATGTTCCAGGCCATCTTCGCGTCCCCTTTAGCTACCTTGTGAGCAATACCGGCATTTTTTCAACAAAAAAATATCATATCAGATAATAATAAAAATTACGTTAAGAATAGTTCATTCTAGATGGTACTATTTTTAGTTACCCTTTCTTTCAGTATAATCACGTCAAAACATGGCCTGAAACAGTTATATTGTTCCCATTCCCTTGATTTCGATCTGCATGTAAACGCTTGTCTGTTCTTGCAATTTCCTGAATTTGTCAGGTTGGATAAATACTTTAATTTTTTATTTTTATTCTTTATTTTCAGCGCACAACAACACAACACCAAAATAGGGAGGAAACACTGGAGGGCTCCCTGTGAATAATAACAGCAGCGCATTATGAGTTCTGAAACAGAGTGTAGGAGCCGATCAGATAAAGGGTTTTCTGAGCCCGAATAAAACAAGCCTCATCCCTGAGGCATTGACTCAAGAGTGAAACAACGAAAATGGACTTGGACGATTCAACTAGCTGCAGGTCGGGAGGTAAAAAAAAATAGGGACCGCTGATGTGATTCTGATAAGATAGTAATCTGTTATGCATGTGAATCAGAAGGCCAACCATTTCCAACGTTTTTTGGGAAAAATAAATTACAGTAAACATTGTGGTGTTTGCAAAATTCTGCCGACTGCAGAATCCTAATGGGTGTTCAAGAAATATTTCTTATTATACTGAAAACAGCTGTCCTGCTTAATATTTTACTGTTTATAAATATTTTCAATCTGGTCTTACAAAACGACTCAAATATTAAAATGATACAGCAATCATTTCAGTAATTACATTTCAATCATTACAGCACTATCAGCCCTAACATAGAGGGCAATAGAGACCATGTGAGTTGGCACATACTTGATGATTTGAACTAGAGAGGACGAAAGCCTCTATAACAACATCTCTGTATTTACAATTTTCCCTCTCTTAGCTGTGCTTATCTTAAACAATAAAGCACTGCAAACTGGTGTGTGCCTATTTCTTGTCTCCATAAATGACCTGAAGACGCTGTGTCCTTGCCTGCCTGAAAATCTCAGACATCATTCATTGGAAAGATAACAAACAATTGAAAAAAATCAGTTTACAAAAGAGCAAAAATGCTGCACATTTTAAATAAAAACATTTTTAGAAATCAGTGTATCCACACTCATGGCCATTCAGATGTGTCCCGTTACTTCTTTTTTTTTGAGTTGAGTTGAGTTGAGTGGATTTTAGATGCAAAATTAAGTAGAGTTTTTTTCTGAATTGCAGTGGCCCAAATCACTTATTCACATGTCAGTCAGTCCAAGTGAGTCAAACTTTGTGTCATCTACCCACCAATATGTCAATGAAAATGCATAGTTCTCACTGACTGTCAAGTTCAGATTGAATTTTGGTTGATTATTGAAATATTACAAATATAAATATGCTGGGATTTGCTCTTATTTAGCCTTTTCAAAAATGTGTGAAGTAAAAGCACAGGTCTTACACGGTTTTTCCCTCTGAGCACTTGGTTTGTGTGTGTTTTCTGCTCTCTTTTTTCTTGCTGAAGGCCTCTGAGTTTGTTTTTGCAGTAACAAAGTGTGGTAAAGCAAGCCCACAGCAATCATAATCCAGCGGTCTGTGGCCCTTTCCATGGCGGAAATTCATGCCTCATCTTTCAAATGCGGTTGTTCACACTTCAGAGGAGTTAGACAAGCTGCTGGAGGATACCGCAGAATTCACAAGCATGAAAATAACAGTACATGCAGACGAGCTGAACGGTTATGAACAGAAGGGCACGAGAAAAAAAAATCTTTTCGAGCTGATCCAGTCTTTGTTTATTTCACGCGTGGCGGTGTTCATCATGACCTCTCCGCAATCTAGACGATCTCCGTGGAGAGTCTGTTACGTTCTCACAGTGTAGCCAGAATACATTTACATATATTTGGTAGTTAGCTCTCAGAATTGTTTAAATTCAATGAATGTTATGTCAATGTTTTATGCCGTTTAGTTCATGAGTGTTAGTTTTGAGGTCATTTATATGCTAGTGTATTCCTAAATGTTGAACATTTATTTTTAAGCATATACTGTATACACAAATGTACAGTCTCTCTTATCCAGTAAAAACGGACAAAAATATTGATGACTCATCCTGCACTAGCCTACACAGGTTTTTTTTTTTTTGTCAAATCAAATGCTTTCAACAAATGACAATGTCCCTTCCTATGAAACCACCCTGTTAGTGTTTTCAAATGTTGTCAAAGCTGACAAATATCATACAGATATACAGATTTAAAATGTGCAGTCTCCCACCTCTGGGAAAACAGAGCAAAAACATTGATGACACATCTTGCTCTCAGAGGCATATGCAGTACAAAGGAAACACATCAACACATGATCTCACTGGGCTTTCCGCCTCCATTCCACATCATTAAAATTTTAGCTGGAAGCAACAGTTTAAGCTTTTTCATTTCACAAGACAGTAATTATTGTATGGGATTGTTGTGATTATTGTGTGTTTTTAATCAGCTGTTTGAACTCTCATTCTGACAGCACCCGTTCACTGCAGAGGCTCCATTGGTGAGCATGTGATGTAATTCTAAATTTCTCCAAATATGTCAAAATGAATGCATAAACTCATCTATATCTTAGATGGCTGGAGAATTAATAATTTTTTTGGCAAAATTGTATTTTTAGGTGAAGTGTACTTTAACTGTATTTTAAGACTTTTGGAATGCCTATCAGATTTAATAAGAACAACTAAATGTTTAAAAGTAAGACAAATAAGAAAACTATTACTATCATTATTACAGTGAATTTCAACATTATATGTAAAAACTGTTCTTCAACCAGTTGTTCAGCAGGTGTGTTCTCTCTCTCTCTCTCTGTCACTATTACTTTTGGTGTCTCACACACACACATACACACACATTTCTCTTGATTCATGTCAGCCTCCAACTATTATTCACATCTGATACTACAAATAAGAGCATTTTGACATCCCCACGGTCTCTCCGATCCGTTCACTCCCCCGCAGTGCCGTTCCCATTCCTCTCTCCCCCTCTTTTAAAGTCTTTGCCATTTTTCTTCATTTGGTCTCAGGCTTTTTCCACTCATGTCAGTCCGATCGTGATGTCTAAGGTGTCATTTTGCAAATAAATCTTGACGTTCCTTCAAGCTTCTAAGTTACTCATAATGGGGGGGGGAGGCAGGAAAACAAATCATACTGTCAACGGGAGTAATTTTAAAAGGCCAGTTTCGGCAGTGAAATACAATGGTATAAGATTGCATCTTAAGTCTTAGCTCACACACCTAACACACGGGTATTATTTTTCACTACCTTACAATCATAACATTATGTTACTTAATTGCCTATCAAATGAGCACGGCATAGCAGTGCCCCTGAGGTCCCTACTGAGACCGCTTTGATTTGATTTCAAGGAGATTTGTTGGCTGGATTCAGTGGACCACTGAAGGAGGATTAGAGAGGTTGTTTCAGGATTAAAACAGGCTTGTCATTTAATTTGCTCTCTCTGAGGCAAATGAGATCAAGCAACATTGCCCAGGAAGGTCTAACTCTTTTACATATTAAGTAAGCATTTTGCCTATTTACATGGGTGAGCGGCACTAGGCAGCACTTAACCCAGCGTAAGATTTGGCATTTAATGCCGAGTTCACACTGCACGACATTAGCCCGATTTTTCACTCGCTGACAGGTTTTGCGAAATCGCCGACAAATGCCCGACATCGGAGGCAAATCGGTGCTCGTTCACGCGAGTGACAATCATGCAGTGTGAATTATCAAAGAGGTGATCTGAGGGAATCGCCGATGCGTCGCCGACTCCCGTGAAATTTTTGGCATGCTAAATATCTGGAGCTGTCGGTGATTCACAATCACGCTGTGTGCAATGATTTTTGACTGAAAAATACATCGGCGATGACATACAGCCAATGAGAGACCAAGATACAGGGCAGAGGGAAGTTCGGGGAGGAGTTATAGACCAGGATATCAGTATTTTAATAGATATATGAACAATTATATCATACAAGAACAAGCACAAACATTTGCTTGACCAGCCACAACATCAGCATAACAGTTACTGCAAAATTATTTATCTCCAACTCTCTTTGCTGAACACCCAATCCCTGTTCCCTGCATCTCCCTCCTGCATAATCTGTTTTCTTTTCTCCTTGTAGCTGGAAATCAGCTCACAGACAATATGCTATATATATGTTTTTAATAATTACAGTCTTGCTGGAGAACTCCTGTCTGACGCACGCGGGTTCTCACGTTATTTCCTTATCACTTCTCGCGTCTGTTTTGTTGTGAAACGTAGTTTGCGGACCAGACAGAGCTGTCTGCGATTCTTACTATTGTGAAGTCATGCAGTGTGAAACCCCCTGTCGCCGATTCATCGTGCAATGTGAACCCAGCAGCAACTGAATGCTACCCCAGATAGTCACGCAGTGTGAAAACCACGGTGACCCGACGACTTTGAAAATCGTGCAGTTTGAACTTGGCATAACCCAGAAGAACTCAAAGGTGCAAACCATCTTGTAAAATTCATGAACATGTGATAATATTTTTGGCCTATGTACCACAGTAATACAACCGAAGTCAAGGTATATTTACATCTTTTAAAATAAAGTGCTTACCCTAATGTAAATCAGTATTAGTAAAAGAAAAATGTGTGAGAGGAACAGAGATCAAGTATAAACAGTCAAATTATCGTTTTATATTTCTTTAAAATAACTTGATGTTCTGAAGTATGCTGTATGATTCATGTAAATCTACAACACCACCTTACAGTACTTTTTTTAAATATATCTATATAGTTCTAGATTTAGTTAACTATAATAACCCTTCGGTCAGGTAAGAGAGTCCTACACAGGAAACTACGGCATCTTTTTGCACTTCCACAAAGCTGTGGGGGCTTTGCTCAGGAATATTCTTATCGTCGCATTTGTCAGTGTAGTTGAGGATAGTGCATTATTTGGCTTCGGACAGTCAGCTGTGAAATTCTTGTGGTCTTCCTCAAAAGCTGAAAGGTGGCTCTGAAAGAGGGGCTGCCTTGTGATTGATGCTACACTCACCCCCAAACTAAATAAAAACGAAAAGACTAGCCCTTCAAGAGATAGAAGAAAGACGAAGCTCCCAACCACACACTGAGTGAATCTGGCAATCAGTTACACTGAACAGACCGCAGGGTCTTCTAATGAGACACTCCTACTGGAATATATATTTAGTAGAATTTATTCTCTTGGCAGATGATTTACAAAAACGGAAGGATGGCATTACGTGGCCGGTAGATCAGGATAAAAACAGGAAACAAAGTGCCAATAAAACCATAACAGGCGGGTGAGCAAAAGCGTATTACACACAAATAATATAAAACAATAAGTCTCCACAGAGACAACAGCATCTGTAAGAGACATTTAGCTATTTATCTTGTGAATCTATCAAACCAGTGCGTTCAACAGGACACTCTTTTCTATCCACGTGGATAAAAAGCATGACAAGTCCCGATAGTGTCAAACATGAACAAAATTTCAAAATCCCAAAGTTTTATCCTGTAAGCATGTTGGAGCAACAGAGATGCACACATGTGTCCCATATTGATTGAAGCACAATAAAAATAGTTTTTCACATGAAAAACAATGAAAGATATTTTTTATGTTTAGGACAAACAGAACGAAATTGAGTTTTTGATCACTTGTCTGTCACAACAACAGTATGCTTTTACATCAACATTTCGGACCTCCAAATAGTTTGGACAGCTCACAAGTGTCAGTCTTCAGAAAAAAAAAAAACAGTATGCGGTTCAACAGGGTTGGCCAGTCCAGAGAGCTGACATCATCGGTTCGCTTCAGTCCTCAAATATATATGTTTGCCTGGAAGACTGCAGTCCCAAACCATTTTCTGTCATTTCTGTTTTCTGTTCGGCGGTAAAATAGATGAATGTTAAAGAAATCAGTTTTGAATTATTTAAAAAATAAAATAAAAAAAAGTGCTTACAGCACAGATCCCCACCACTACCTTTCCTTTACTTAAGGTAATTATAAATACAATTATATAAATCTGCAACATTTAAAAATATATATTTAACAATAACCTCTTTAATTATAACAATTTTGACAAATAAGTGTATAGAAAAGCACTACGTAGGGCTGTGCAATAAACAATATCATATCAAGATTGTGATCAAATTTATGTCAATAGCAACGATTTGATCTGAACAATTTTACTCGAAATGGATTAATCTAATAGCCTATCAAATAAATTTGACAACAGCCAATAAGTCTGCACATTCTGCGTGTCTCTGTGTGAAAGAGTGGCATAGTTTCATCTACTACACAAACTCACATTTTTTTTAGTGCTGTCTCAATATGAGAACATAAAAGTTTGGTTTAACTTGAAGAAATTATGACAGAGTGTACTTCTCAAAGTAATAATATTGTTATAATTTTTTTTAAATCATACAACCAAGATAATTTAATATAGGTTAATATATCTTATATCTTATATTTTAATATGTTTTAAATTATCTTAAGCAAAAATAAAAAATTAAATGTTTTGTGGTAAATTGCTATATTTTCTTTTTTCATATTTCATTTCATGAAATTGTTCAAATTAAATTAATTAATTTCATTTCTCATGATAAATTTGTCAGATCATCAAAATGTCAATCATAAAACACAGAATCCAGAAAAAAATAAAATGGAAAACACAGAATTTAGGGGGAAATAAAATGGATTTCATGGGGCCCTGTTATGGTTACATTCATTCATTCATTCTCAAGGTCTAACAAACAAAAAGCATTTCCTTCCCCATTAATGGTTAACGAATAGTGTGATATTGTATGGCATGGGGAAAATATTGTGATAATATTTTAGCCCAAGTGAGTTTTGGAAGAAAAAAAATTGAAAGGTCTTTTTACCATGTTGTACTTAAAAATAAAATAAGCCATTTAGTTTGTCTCTGCTCCCATTACCGCACATTTGTGACCCTACATGACCTCCTCGATAAGTGGTCCGACTGTAGATTAATTTTACAGTAATGCTAGGTAATATTTCTTAGAGTTTTTGAGATGTCAGAAATCTATGAAGAAGGAGATTAAATAATTACCAGATGAATCAGAGGTCTTTTAAAGATACTTGACCCTCTACTTACAACCATTCAACTCCGCCCATGCGCACTGATTGCACTTGTTAAGTGTGCTCCTTTCCTTTTTAATAAGCAGATAGACATGACCGCAAACGACGATCCAAGATCCGAGTGACCTAGGCCAGAGACACAAACAGCTTCCTTCCCTCTCCAGAGCACCATAGAAACAGAGCAAATCTATCATTACTGTGACATCACCGCATCCTGCCTGTATTCAAACTGATGATGGCCTTCATGGAGAGCTCAGATGGAAGTTTTATTCAAATTATATGCCGTGCACGGAGGGGAATCAGCCATGAGGAGAAATTTGCCATAGCTGAAATGTGGACCTTAGCTTGTGAAAGTTGATTAAATGAAGCTTCTCTTTATAAATGAGTATCAAAGCACAGTCTCACACTATGCACAAATATATATCTACATACAGTGGGTCTAAAGGTTTGAGACCACATGAAAAATATCAAATTTTAACCGTAATATTTTATATACAGAGTTCTGGCATGAAACTCTAGATGGCGCAGTCCGATAGGTCTAACTCAATCTGACCTAATGACATCATTATCACATGGCACAGCTGATTGGTTCTCTCCTGTATCGGTAGCCATTGAGCTCGCTGCTCAACATTCAAATATGTGACTAGTGCTTGCCGTAGCAGTTGCAACTTGCTTCAGAAACCCTCCACCTTCCAAAGCTCCACCTGTATAGATCTGCTACAAAGTGATCCATTGATACTATATGGGGGTTATTTCATGTATGTAATATTTGCAGCAGCAATATTTCTTACATGCTCACAGCATCATGTTGTGGATGTATTGGCAGTAGCAATTCTCGGTACTTGCTCTGCCGCAGCAGCAGCGTAGCAGATCTATTCCGCCAAGACCAAATACATTAACATTGTCATATCCATCACCAAGCTAAAATCTTCAGAGAGTTGTCATGACAGAACTATTGTTAAAATTATATTTGTACATTTTATTATTATATATATTATAATTAACTTATTATTAGGAAAATGTTATAAATTTCATTTTATTTTTATTTTATAATAAAAAAAATTAAGTTTATGGATTTATACAAATTTAAGATCAAAAGAAAAATAACAATGTCAAAGGGGGGGGGGAAAAACGAATGGTGGATTCGCTTAGATTTCTATTCTCTCCTAATTGTGACTGATAAGTGGTGCATCCCGGTGGTCCACTTTCAGCCCAAACACATTTATAATAGCTGTCACTGCCTGTATTCAACAGCCTGCTGTGATGACTGTGAATAAGTGAGGTTACTTAAGTTTCTTGGTGCGTAGAAAAGCCAATTAATCTCCTCTTATTCAGCTCATCGATTGCATCAAGTGATAAGTCTGAAAAGGCCATTTCAGAAACGAATGCTGACAGTTGCTGTTGACTCATCACATCTTAACACTGCTTAATGGTATTTCAGTATATCACTAAATACATAGTGAATAATATCTGTCTTGATTGTCTATCATGGATAGATCAATAAACCCTTGGAGATTTCGTTCTGGTTCTTGTCCTCAAAGTTCATGTGTACTTGTATATTACATATGACGAGGGAGAGGTTTTATTGCCCATCTCAATCAGTCTCTCCATTTTACAAAGTTAGACTGTGAAACTGCTTTAGACACTGCTCATCAAAAACTCCTGTTTGATGTTGTGATCTATCAAATACACAGTTTAAGTTTATTACGTAACACAGAGGAATACAGGACCCACAAGGCAGCTGATGCAATACAAATAGACTTGTGAAGCACAGGACCTTCACTGTCAAAGCAGCCATATCACCCTGCAGCCCAAAACTGGTCGCCCACTGAAGCTAAGCAGGGTTGAGTCTGGTCAGTACCTAGATGGGAGACCTACTGGGAAAACTAGGTTGCTTATGGAAGAGGTGTCAGTGAGGTCAGCAGGGGGTGCTCACCCTGTGGTCAGTGTGGGTCCTAACGCCCAGGGGCTGCTGTCGCAATCCAGGTGGATGCTTGCAAACTGGTGGTGGTGGAGGAGATGCCCCCTTCTAGGTAAAGGGCTTTGAGTGCCAGAAAAGTAGCTAATAAATGTAAGAAATAACAAAATAATAAATGTAAGAAATACGTGAAAATAAACAAACAACCAATGACAACAGATCAACCTTCTAGCATTCAGTAACATCTGCCTGTGGGCTTGTTTATAGGGAAAAGACAAAGATCACATACGAAACTCAAGAAGGAGTGTTAATGAAGCATGTATCCTAGGTGCATAAAGTTGTTCTTTACTATATAAACTTTTCAACTCTTCATCATTGCTCACTAATCTTATCAACCTTAAGAATAAAGAAAAGAAAAGAAATTTTTAAAGAAAAAAAGAAAAGAAAAGAAAAGAAACTTAAAAAAATGAAAGCTGAATTGTTAAAGGTTTTTTTCTTGTGCAGGGTTGTGCACCATTCAGCACTGGATTCAGAATGTCTTTTTAAATTCCAATTTAATTGCTTAATTTGAATTGACATCGAATTGAGGTAGCAAACAGAATTCCAGTTTTATTTGGAACTTAAGAAAGTAGAAATCAAATAAAGAAATTTGACAACTTTTAACTTAGAAACTTTACTAATAAGCCAACATTTAAATTAGCTTAAAAATTTGTAAAGTTTGAAAGTTGTATAGCCCAGACAGACAGGCAGATATAGACAGATAGACACTGAAAAAAATTATAAACACAACACTTTGTTTTTGCCCCCATTTTTCATGAGTTAAACTCAAAGATCTAAGACTTTTTCTATGTACACAAAAGGCTTATTCCTCTCAAATAGTGGTAACATCCTAAATATGGATAAATGTGTTAGTGAGCACTTTCTCCTTTGCCGAGATAATCCATCCATAATCATAATCAATCCATAATCCAGGTGTGCCTTAGGCTGGCCACAATAAAAGGCCACTCTAAAATGTGCAGTTTTATCACAAAGCACAATGCCACAGTTGTCGCAAGTTTTGAGGGAGCGTGCAATTGGCATGCTGACTGAAGGAATGTCCACCAGAGCTGTTGCCCATGAATTGAATGTTAATTTCTCTACCATAAGCCGTCTCCAATGGCGTTTCAGAGAATTTGGCAGTACAGCCAACCGGCCTCACAACTGCAGACCACAGGTGTAACCACACACAGCACGGAACCTCCCATCATCCATCACATGATGCACCTACAAGATCGTTTGAGACCAGCCACACCGGACAGCTGCTGCAAAATCGGTTTTCATAAACCAAAGAATTTTGCAAAAACTGTCCAGAGAAACACCGTCGCAGGGAGCTAATCTGATGCGCGTCGTTTAATAATCGGGGTTCTCGACCTGATGACCTGTTCATCGTCGTAACCGAATTGAGTGGACAAAATGCTCACATTGATGCCCGTATGGCACTTGGAGAGGTGTTTCTCTCCCGATGAATTACCGGTTTTCAGGTACAGGGCAGATGGAGGACAAGGTGTAGATGTGTGGGCGTGAGCGGTTTGAGATGTCAACCATTGTGGATCGAGTGGCCCTGGATGGCGGTGGGGTTATGGAGGGCAGGCGATGTTATGGACAATGAACAAAGCGTGCATTGTATTGATCGGCAGTTTGACTGCACAGAGACGGTACCGTGACAGAGATCCGGAAGGCATGTTGTGCCATTATCCACAGACCATCACTTGTTGAGCATGATAATGCCGGCAACATGAAGGAAACGAAGGGATCTGTACACAATTTTTGGAAGCTGAAAACATCCCAGTTCTTTGCCAGCATACTCACCGGACATGTCAGCCATTGAGTATGTTTGGGATGCTCTGGATTGGCGTACATGACAGCTTGTTCCAGTTCCTGACAATATCCAGCAAATTCGCACAGCCATTGAAGAGGAGTGGACCAACAATCCACAGGCCACAAAAAAAAAAACTTGATCAACTCTATGTGAAGGAGATGTTTTGCACTGTGTGAGGCAAATGGTGGTCACACAAGATACTGACTGGTTTTCGGACCCCCCAAAACAGTAAACCGACATTTTAGAGCGACCTTGTAGAGTGACTAAGGCACACCTGTGCAATAATCATGCTGTCTAATCAGCATCTTGATATGCCACACCTGTGAGGTGGATGGATTGTCTCGGCAAAGGAGAAGTGCTCACAAACACAGATTTAGACAGATTTGTGAACAATTTTTGAGAGAAATAGGCCTTTTGTGTACATAGAAAAAGTCTTAGATATTTGAGTTCAGCACAGGAAAAATGGGGGCAAAAACAAAAGTGATACATTTATAATTTTGTTCAGTATAGATAGATAGATAGATAGATAGATGATGGATAGATAGATAGTTGATAGATGATAGATAGATAGATAGAATGAAAGACAGACAGACAAAGTCTGTGATATTTTGTCCCTTAAGCAGAAGTCGATTATTTGCCTGCTGTTGTGTGGATTTGTTGAGTCCCTCAGATGAAGCTGCTGAGACTGTCTGCTTTGGAAGTCTGTGCTCTCTATTGACAGCAGGTTAGCATGAGAGTTTGACAGGCACACCTGCGCCAGGCTCACATGATGCCAATTCTAACTCTTTATGAGCTGCGGATACCTCTCTGATTGAGAATTTAATTTAATTTAACTTCTTAAAAATGAGCAACTATTTGAATTTATCATTGTGGTCCTTGACTTGGAATACATCCAGAGCCACTTGTATCTGAACCCTTTCACTGAGTCTATTCTTCCCGAACACATTTCTCCACTACTCATTCATTCCAATGAAGCTTTAATAACGTTTCTTTTTACCAGGTGTGCCTCATGATAAATGTGAATGTTTCTCATCTATTGCTGCACCCGTTAATTCTTTCCACTAATTATTATACTGCGACTTTGCAGAAGGAAAATCGCTACTTTCCTTCATGTCTTTGACTTTGTGTGCTCTCGTTTCCTTTACACAGCGGGGATCAGAATTAGCATGTGAAATTTTGCTTTGCACGCATCAAAATCCACTCAAAATCATAGTTTTCCCTTTCAATACAGTCAAGCATAAATAATTGCTTAATCTCAGAGTTTTTCCAGTCTAAAATGTCCTATTCTTAAAAAAGAAAAAGAAAAAACAATGCCATTATTAATTTGTACAACAAAACTCTGTTGTGAATGTGTACTTCATATAAACAATCAGTCATTCAATAAAACAATAAGTAGTGGTCAACTGATGCACACTTTAGAAGTCTGCAAGGTTTGTGAAATTAAATGTTTATTAAATATTCAAAGACTTGTTTAAATAATATACAGTAAATGTGTATATCCTAAATGCTGACAGTAGATGAGAAAGTATTATAGCATTTGCCTTTCTATTACTAATATTAGAAAAGTAAATACTAGGATACTTTTTCATATACCAGTTCCTTCGAGTAATTTATTAGACAGAACTGTTAAAAAGAGAGTCGTAGTCTAGTTTTGCTGGAAATCAAATGTCTGGAAAGGTACAAATAGTCTTCAACTTCATCAGACACCTCCACAAAGTGCTGTTAAATGTACTTTCTTGGAGACAGCTTGCATTCACAGTTTGTTGACATCTACTAAAGTTGATTTTAATTTCGCTATATTACCTCTGAGAGATATCCTGTCATGTGAGGTTAAATTAACCAAAATGAAGTCTACAGACAGGCAATTTGCCAAGCCACAGGGTACATTGCTCCTAATTCTACAGGAGGATGCAAGACAAATCAAACTTTATAGACATTAAGAGAAGGAGAGCCATTCTCCACAAGTCAAACTGTGCTGAGTAGCTTTTAATCAAAAGAAAGAAGCACAACTAAATTGAATAAAACGTTATCTAAGAGCCAGAAAGTGAAGGTGGAATATATGGTACATTATGTTGCCCTGATAAACAGACTTGTTCTGAAATTTAGCCCACATACATCGTTCATCACCCACTGTTCAAACTCCTCTCTCCTACTCCTCACCTTAAACCAGCTTGGAACATTGGCCAAATTAATTTCGTTCAAACTTCTACAATACACTGGAGACGTTCAGAGTAGTGAGAAGCACTTTTCATTTTTGATTTCATTCTTCAATCGCAAACACAAAAAAATTATAATAATAATTAGTGTCCTCATGTACCAAAGCATGAGGTCTAGCAACAGGGTTTTGTGCTGTATCAAAATGCTTCAATTATTGTTCTCTCTATGAAGCATTTTATTACTTCTGCTTTGTCGGAATTTTATTATTATAATATTACTAAGACTTTCTATTCCTGGAGTAGTTTCATACTAATAATGCCATATACTGCATGAAAAATAATACACTCATATGTGTGTCCCATTCTTAATTTATTACTTGCTCTCTGCTTTTTAAAGCCAGGTATGCAGACTGAATGTAACATCTAGTCATAATGGCAGATAATAAACTTCTGATATTTGCATATTGCACTTTTAAAACCAAAGACAGTTTCTGAATTGCAGGGATTCAGATAATCTCCGCCACAGATCTCCAGCCTAAAATGCCGTGACTGGGAGATGAGAACAAAGTAGGCACACAAAGCCATAATAAACAGTCTAACACTGGTCCTAGAAAACAGAACTGAACTGTTTCTCAGCTCCAGGGTTGATGTTTCATTACAGTCTTACACTACGCTCCACGTTTATTTCCTCACCCATTGCTTTGCTTCATTTTTGTTTTATTAATCCAATCTTAACAATGTTTGGTTCTCTCTGAAACTTTCATTTTAAACTTAAGGTCACTTCTGCCCAGAGTTCAGGGGACGTCAGAGTCCAACAGTAATTGATGGTCGAGAAGCAAGATATAAAGATGATGTTCAAATGTTCAATGAGCCAGATAACCTAACGGCAAAAGAACATCTCCCCCCTCCTTCATCACATTTCAGACATTTTCTTTCCATATCTTCATTTAACCTTGAATCAGAAGATAGAAGCCCACATCTGTGGTCTCAGCCCCATGATAGACACAATTTATTATCTAGCCCCTCCCCCCCCCCACCATCATTTCTTTTCTTCTCTCTAAAAATAAATTCAAAGCCCAGGCTCAGCGACAGGAATAAATCAATGTGTTTCTCATTTTGGACAGTAAATTCAGACTTTGTTCAGAAAGCTATCGCTTAATCTAATGTTAAAAAGTGCGTGGAATGTGTTGAAAGAGCAGGCAATGGACGAGGCCATTTAGTTTTGATGGGATTCTTAGATCATTAAGTTGTGCTGGATTTCATTGGGCGAAAGGGACTGAACTCATCTTTCTTTCATCTGCCGCTGTCCTTGCCTTTGGAATTCACCACCGATGTAAGAGTCTAAAATAGACTCTTGTATTAAATGGAAATTCTGGAAATGCCATGTAATTTAAGTAAAACATGGGGGCGGTTAGCCTAATCTTTTGAGTTTGTCATAGGTTTGGTTGTCATTATGTCAGTGGTTCTCAACTGGTTTTGTCTCAGGAACCATATTTACATTGGACATCAACTAGTGACCCAACATCATACAAAGATAAGCAAAAATTACGTTAAAAAATCAGAATGGAAATTTATGAATGGTACCTTGAACTACAAATGCCCAACAATATACTATTGTAGTTACTAAACCTTTTTTGTGGCTTATGCTCTAGCAACACAAAACAATTTTTAAAAAGTTTTGCTATTTATATAAGCAAATATGCAAAGAAATATTATATATAATATAAAAACCACAATGTGTTGCTTTACAGGGCTCTCTGTAAAGCAACTGTCTGCACCTGCAGTCCTGATCCCAGTTCAGACCATCTGTCACAGTTTATGAAGAAACCTCTTGACTCTTGATTGGTTTGATTTACGGTTAGGCCATTTCATCCTGTGTTACCCACTATTGTCACAAACAATGAATGTAATTAACATTGACAACTGTGTTAGAAGGATACGGTCACTTAGAATTTGCACAGTCTTCTAAACCAAACCAAAACAATCCACAATTATATAATCACTTACTGCAGCATCTTTGCAGTTGAGTTTGCTTTGATTAAAGGAGTCATATGATGTTGCTAAAAAATAACATTATATTGTGTATTTGGTGTAATGAATTGTTTTTTTAATGCTGGTTCACGGTTTAACAAACAATATTTTCCATTATAGGTTTCTCCTCTAGGCCCAGCATTCTGGAAATGCGTCGATTTACATTTTCATCGTCATAAAAGCGATGTGTGCTGTGATTGGCCAGATATCCAGTGCGTTTGTGATTGGCCGAATACCTCACGTGTGAGACGGAAATGTTACGCCCCTACAATATTGCATGGTCCAAAATCTGGCTTGCGTGATCCACTTTCCTGCAGAGTTTAGCTCTTACCCTAATCAAACACACCTGAGTTTGCTTATCAATGTCTTCAAGATCATTAGAAAATCAGAGGTAGGTTTGTTTGATTATAGGGTTGGAGCTAAACACTGCAGGAAAGTGGATCTTGTGAGCCAGATTTGAGGATCACTGCCATATTGTGATGCCGTGTCCTGGAGCGACGAGACAAAAACATTAAAAACCATTATAAACGAGGCATTTGTTGCATCCAGTGGGGACATAATACGGATTA
>JADLZN010011050.1:0-141573 GCA_018155175.1 Sinocyclocheilus anophthalmus
GGATATGTGTTTGAAATTAGATGCATATTGGTAGCTCACTCTAAATATATGTATACGTAGCACTGTATACACTCACAGCAGCTCTGCTTTTTGAATATATAGTTTTTGGCATTCAGTTTGCAATAAATTGACTTTATAGTTTTGTAAAAAATTTACTACATTCTTAGCTAGTGTCTTGGGTTGATATATATTAAATTGAGAGGTTACATTATATACATTACATTAAATGTTGGCCTGAATAACCATGTCCTCCAGAATCACAGGAGTTGCACTTCCAGTCACATTACAACAGTCCGGGTCCGCAAGTCTCCATTCATTTTCTCCACAGGGAAATCCATTTTAATGATAATTTAATTTATGATTTTATTTAACAGCTAAATTTGTGGTGAAAAAACACATTACCCATGATGTTCTACAGAAAATTCCACCAATCAAAAAGTTATTGTTTCTAGAGATATAAGCAAAAATGTTTAATTCTTATCATTTTTTATTTGATTAATGTCATTGGCAATGCCAATGTCATTGGATTGTAGTTCTTTCTTTCCGTCAAGGACATAGTCTTGTAACTTTGTCTTTTGTCTGATTTTCAAATACTTTTTTGCTTTAAATTAAAGTTTGTAATTTTGTGATTCACCTCATAGCTGGTTGGCATGGTTCATAACTTATAACACTATAACAAAGACCTATTTTTTATGGTTAAGGTTAGGGTTTAATCCTTATAGGGAAAAATGAATGGAAAAAAAAATACTTCCAGAACCAACACGGCTGAAAATGTGGGTAGGCACTAATGCCTGTCTGCCTCTTTTTGGACATCCAATCACAGTCTTCCAATCAAACACTCCAAATCCTTTCCTCTTTTTCAGCTTCTTCAACAATGTGCACACCCATGTTGGTTCCACTTATCCAATTTCCTATGGCTCATTTGAATATTTGCTTGTTTAGGAGTTACGCTCGCCAGTCCCAAACACAGCGCTTCCCCCCCAGAGAGGCTAATGAGCTAGGACGAGTGAAGAGACAGCCATCTTTCAGCTGTGCACTGGTGAGGAAACACGGATGCAAGTCTCTGATTTGATTAGCTGTAGAAGATAACCTGCACACAGTGCAAGTTTAGAAGTCTGAAATAAATAAACATGGTGTCTGTGGTTGCTTTGGTGAATGGATAGTGACCTTAAAATAGGAATGCATTTTGGAAGAATGGATGGAGGATATTATATATATATATATATATACCGTATATAGTATTTGTATACAGTATATATAATAGGTAGTAATTTTAATACGTTACATTCTTACGTTACACAAATATACTCATTTTTAAAACATCATGAATTTTATAAAGCTGTAGTTGACCCAGCACCCAAATATTAGCCAGTTAAACTGTCTGCTCAATATATTGCTCTGTCACTAATTTTAGAGGATACTACTATGGATTTTCTCAATCAAGAAAATTGTTGAGCTTAGGTGAACATTTGCAGATTTGATTTGCTAATTTGACTAAATCACTGTTTGGGCAAATGATGCTAAAAACATAAAATACTTGGGACGTTATTAATAGTTTTCAGTATTTAATCACATAGACATTATAGCAAAATTAAAGTTACTTAAGGGGTTTTATGATCAGGCTGTATTTCAATGCCAGTGAGTGCTATAAATTTGCCTTTAATTAACAGATACACTTATAAAAACAGAAGCTAATGTGCTACAAGTGGGACTTGTGTTATGAGAAGTAAATTACACTTTTTTCAAAGCACCTCAGCAATGTGTTCCTCAAAAGTCCAGAGCGTTTATTCAGCAGTCTATGTCTTTACTCATGAACCACTGCCATCACGCCTGACCAAACATGCTGGTCCTCAACATCTCAGTGTGTCACTACAAGTACCCTTTGCACTCGCTGCCGGCTCTGAGGTAAAGACTTCTAATATGACTCAAATGGATACAGAAAAGTACTTAGATAGAGGAGATTGTTAAGAAGCACATTTACATAGAGGAATTGATGTAGTTTCAGCAAAGGCAGGAGTTCATTTGTAGGTGGGCCTGGGGAGAAGTGATCATAGTTGACAACGCTTAGTTGCATCTCAGAATTAGGTCACGCTGCCTTCTCTCAATCTCTCTCTCTCTATCTTGCTTTTCCTTCCAGTCATGCATGATGGGCTGTTCTCATCAGCCTTTGTTTAATATCGCTTCAAAATTAATTTGGGCTCATTAATGGGACTCTTTGCTGTGAAGGCACTGATATAGTCAGTAATGTGGCTAATAAACATAAAACGATTTGATCCAGAAGTCTGTTTCAGCAAGCATGAAAGGATATAAATATGGAAAAGGAGAAAAATATAGGAAATAAACTGATGATATTGCCATCTAGAAGTGATGTTATGTTGTTATTATTAATAGTTATTTACATTTCTATAAATTTTAATTCAACGCATAAAAAAGTTCACAGTTACTTTTATGTTTTTTCTTTACATTTTATTTTTTCTTTACAATTCTGATTCTGAAATTTGATTAAATGAGCAATTCTAAAATGCTAATAAATGCACACCTGTGATTGTACATTGTGTATTAATGCATCAAGTTAATAAAAGCCTACTAAAAAAAAAAGAAGAAAATTAAAAAAATGGTGAAACAGTTTTCACCCCAAAATTGCTTGTAAATTTCACAATTAACTACAAAGAAACTGCAAGTAACACATTAAAGTAAGCATGACATTTTGAAGTCTGAAGTAGTATTTTTCTTGTACATCATACTTCAGTATCAATAAGTCTAATAACTTAAAACATAATTTAGAGTGTTACTATGTAATGTACCAGCTACGAAGTAGCGGCCCGAACCTGAGCTCTGTACGCGTACTCGTTAAATGCCCGTACCAAATGCCGAGACCACACAGCACAGGACTAAGGCCAATTCAGACAAGAAACACCGACAACAAACAGCAGAATGGAGTATTAGAGATAAAGATATCTACGAGTTATATATGCCATGAATATAAAGCATCTGTAATAATGCCTGATATCTGATTTGCACCACTGTAAGCCATGAGCGTGCGACGCGCAGATACGCGAGCTTGTCGAGTGAATATGTGTCACCCGACAAAGTATTTGATAGTTGTGTAAATATTGACAGCTGTATGAATAATTTTTGGTTTATTGTTATCCATTACATACCTTTCTATCAAAGTTAGCTGACATTACAAGACTAATTTGTTCTGACACAGTTTAACTCTGAGTTCGTGTCATATTTTATTACCATTTTCTAAACTATAGCGGATAAACTGTGATAATGTGTGAAATGTTGAAGGTGTCTGAATATTTTTTTTTGACTATCTATTTGATAAATTAAGTTTACCAACTAACATTATACATACTCTTTTGGTTTATGTACCCAATATTTTAAAAATGTACAAATGCAATGAAAATATTGTTATCGGTACTCTGTATTGGCAAGTACCAAAAATAAAAGTATCGTATCGGGTGAGTACTGGAAAAAATGGTATCGGTGCATCCCTAATTATAAGTGATTTATTTTTGTTATATTTATTATTATTACTTATTATATTTTATTATTATTTATTGTTATTAATAATTCGTAGTAGTATTAGTAGTAGCTAAAGGATGTGAAAAAATAAATAAATAAAAAATAACTCTTATCTGTGATGAAATCCCTTGCACACACCCTCGAGTGGCTTATAACTTGAATTCTGACTTTAAAAAAATGACCCAGTTGTCACTCCTCTAAAAGCTGTGACATGAACTGTTGAATTTATTTAGCAAAAGTCAAAGAAATATTCTGAAAAGGACAAACAAGGGGCATGCAGTGATTTGTATGCAGAGACCAGGTCTGCGTGATGATGTGCTGTCCCCTGACGTGTACTGGCTCCCCTCAGCGCCTGCAGTTTGACCTTGAAGATATCGTTTGGCCCGACACTAGCGACTACACTGAGAGCCAACAGCCTCCTCAGATGGGGAACTAGCGCTCTGTGAGTGCTAGTTAATGAGTTCTATTCAGCTGCCGTACACACTGCTAGCATCCTCAGAAGATTGAGCCGAACCGAGCACAACCGTACCCTCGACCAGACGCTAATCAGGCCAGGCTACCGCCGCCACTTCCCCTCACAGACGTGTCACACACGTGCCCAGACGGATTAACAGGAAGATGAGAGAATACGTCCACACTGAAGGATAGAGAGAAAGTGAGAGAAAAAAAGAGAGCGAGTTATTAGGAGGCTTTCCCATCCAAAGTAACAGCTGGTGTCATTTGCATAATACCCATCATTTTTCTAGGCTTCTTGTCAAATCATGATGAAGAAAAAAAAAAAAACCGCAATACAAAAACTAGTTCATTAACGCTTCCAAGAACTCACATGCATAGCTTTGCAGTCAAGACAGATTTTATCCGGTATTTACAAGAATCCATGAACAATATCTGTACCTAAGCATCTGTAGTAATATTTTTTTCTGTTATGTGTCAGATTCACAAATGTTTTGTAGCATTAAGCTATTCTGTTATTGGTATTCACACCATATATTGTATGACATCATGTGTAATGTAATTTCTCATACTAAGGAACATAGATTTCAGCGACCTTTGAACTTACATATTAATTGCACAATTACGTTTTTGTTGACAATATATGTGTGTGTACATGTAGGTTTTATGTGCAGAGAATTCTTCTCTCCGTTTGGATCCCATCAGCCCCTGGCCATTTGTGGTTAAATGTTGTGGAAGGTTCTCAATGAAACTGGCTTCTTGAAGGCAAACTGCAGCAGATTTGCTTATTAAATTAGCCCATCTCTGCATGACTGCGTCATAGCTGGGAGGTAGAGGGCTGCTGGGACCACGTCAAACCTGGATTGGACCCTCATAACAATAACAAATGCATCCCTTCCCTTGCCTCCATTAAACCTGGTTTTGTAGTGTATTTTAGCCACTATAAATAACAGCAGAATGACAAGCCAGCACCATTAGACTGCAGGTAGAATGGTGTAATTGCATGAAGGCATAGTAAAAACACAACATCTTCTTGTAGCGGACCCACAGTTTCCCCACACCACAGTTTAAGGTCAGAGCTGCATTATCTCAGCTGCATTTATCTTTGTCATGTGACATTGTGAGCTACAAAACCATCATGATGTATGGTGCATTTCAGGGGTGGATATTTATTGCTGCTGGCCTCAAACCAGCCATCTTAAGGTTTTGTATCAGATTAGCATATTGTTTATGATTATATGGTTTCTGGCTCCTTGATGTTAAGGGGCTTTAACACACTAGAGTATAGTGACAATTTAAGCAATAACAATGCATTGCAAAGACATAGAAGGAAAAAAAAACAAGGTTTGTAAAAGAGATGCAACTACAAGTTGATAAAATGTTAACATTTGCTTGAATACTCTGATGTATGCATCCGTTGACCAATGGTAATTTCAGACAGGATGGTTCTGATATCAGTTTCACTGTATTTTTGTTTATTTTTAGACACATCCTCAAAACAGATCTTATGTATATCTGTCAAATGCTCAGTCAGACCTTTATTTTGTATTTATTTAAGTGTTCTAGCATACACCAGATACACTAAGATTACATAGAAATCGATTATTTAAATGTCATTTAGCAAAAAATGAAAATGAACCTAATACCCGTCCCTGTGGAATACCATGTAATAAGTTGTGTCAGCCTTGAGCCCAGTCGGTTTAATGCCAGTAAAAACCCTGAAACCCCCAATTATTTTTCCCACAACCCCACCAGTCGACCCTCTCCATGTCGTTTTGCTTGTGAAAAAAGCACTGGTGCTCTAGGCATTACAAAACAATACATAATACTGCCTACTGGTGGGTCTTTAGTCTTTTTAATTTATTTTGGATGCTCAGTGCTGTTGTTGAATATCTGCGGTGCCTTGTAATGAAATACCCGCTGTGCAATTTTGCAAGTGTGTCAAGCAGAGCATGACCAGATATGCAAATTTAATACAGTGGAAAGTGGAATTTTGAGTATTTTTCACATCTGGGGGCTGTTAAAAGCAGTTTTGAAATCAATGAATACATAATAAAGAGGTGTCCACACTAGATATAAATCCCAGTTTGTCGGCTATAAAAACTAGTTTGTTGTCTCGAAGCTGTCTCTTTTTCACAGAGTGTCCACATACAGCATGTGGTGTAATGGTATAACAAATTGCAGATGAGGAATGGAAATTTGAACGGATGAGTTCCTGTCTGATGGTGTATCGGTCTCGCTCTCTCTTGCTGTCTGGTCCCTCACAGAGAGAAATGGTCATGTGACCAGTACCCCACCAGCCAATCTATCTCTTCATATCAAGGTCAGATCCATTTTTCTTGGAGCAACCACCCCCTGTGGTTCCAGCACATAAATTCGCCCACCTTCGATTTGTTTACCCTTGATTTACCAAAAAAGAGGCTTTCAGCACGGCAAAAACTGTCATAAACATGTTGCCTAGGAATTTCCTTCGCCCATGTATTGCTCCAAAATATTTGCACCCATTGGTTGACGATAATAACTTTGAGTCATCCGAGATGCTCTTCCTGTTACTAAAAATACAAATGCTGAGCTGAATACTTGAGCAAGCAGACACGCTAGTGCACACATCAGCTCAAAAAAGTGCGCCGCTACCATAGAGACTTATAATACCGACTTTGATGAGGATGCAAAACTTGGTGCAAGTTGTACATCACTGTCCGTGGAGGAACTAGGTGTCATTAGAAAGTGCATCAGCAGTGATTCCCAGGTCAGCTTGATGCAGAAGCAGGTGGTTGATGACTCAGGAAAACTGGCTTCTGTTTATTCGAAACAAGAGGTCCAGCTTCCACCGGTCCCCCCGTGGCTCAAATGTGATTGATGACACTAATTACCATGTCACTACTCATTTCAAAACCTTGATCTCTGAGCATGTGGCTTTGGCTCATCTCCTGTATACACACACCTTTATCCAGGGTCTATGTCACCCGCCTGTCCTCTCTAATGTTCACTGCTGTGTTTTACAGGCCTCCTATCCTCACCGTCACATCTATCCATGCTTACTGGCTCCCTCCTCTCTTTCCCCAATACTTTAATTGGAGATTATTAGTCTGGCTTTGCATGAGCTTATATGGTCTGCATTTTTCTCTCTAGTCATTGTGTAACAGCTTCAGATCTCAAATCCACTGGTTTAGGGAAATAAACACTGAGTGAGCTGAAGAGTTTTGTTGGAATTTTGGTGAGTAATAGTGGAGAGTGAGTTTTGACTCCTATAAACCTGTTGCACATAAAAATGGCAAGAGTTTTCTCAAAATTGAAAGCCAGTTTGGCTAGATAGTTCCAGGAAGATATAGTCAGCAGGCTTATGATATGAATTTTCAGATATTTGCAAAATACTCTTCGTAACATATTTACAGGGACATCTTAGCGTTTTTTTAAATGAAAATATAAAAAAACCACTAGAACAGTGTTATATATTTTGCTGACTTGTGTACTTACAATGTGTCACCTGCCAATGACGTCATAACCCCTCAATTTCCGGTTTTGTTTTGTAGAAAACATGGAAACACCAAAGACGCTTTAATATGTTATGCGTTTTATTAGACCGGTGACGACCGCAGAGTAGCATAATAACAAAACTTTCAAATGTATCTAGTATGATAAAACAGTGCTGCTTTTTTCACCACAACATACGCACGACCGGAAGGAGTGGAAGCGGTCGACTGTGGCATAATAAAAGCTCCGCTGCTTTTGAGCCGTGTGTCACTCTCGTCTCTCATTGGCCTCGTTTCGCTTCGACGGCTTTCAGCCTCACCTGCTTCATTCTACTACATTAATAAATCATTAACTCATCCATGAACATAATTTATGCCCGAGTCCCGTCCCCCTAGATTCCAGATTTTCAAATAGGTGTTATCTCGACCAATTTGTCCTATCCTACAACCATACATTAATGGAAAGCTTATTTATTCAGTTTTTATATGATGTATAAATCTCAATTTTAATAAATTGACCCTTATGACTGGTTTTGTACACAGATATGTCTGTCTTAATGTTGTTTGCTGAAAGCTGGAGGTTTTGTGCGTCGCTCACCCGCTGTGTCTCTTGACCTCTCCGTCGCTGAGTCTGCACTGAACGCGTGACGGGGACGACATGCTGCGGCTGCGGCCCAGCGCCGGGCTGGTGACGTCTGGCCGCTGCAGCTTCGTCTCCATGCAGACGTTATTGGTGACCTGCAGTCCTCGGATGTAGACGCCGCTGTAGCCGTGAGCTTTGTCCCGCGCCGGCAGCTCGTAGCTCAGGGTCTTCTTCATGATCTTCTTGAGCGGCTGCTTGTGGTGGCGCATCAGGGGCTCAGAGTGGCACGAGGCGGACGAGTCGACGGTGCAGTCGCTGTCGGTGTCCTCAAACACACACGGTGAGAGCATGCCGCTCTCCGGGGGAAAGGGGAACGGGAACTGGCTTCTGGAAAACGGACCTGCTGAATGCGGCTTCTCATTTTCATCCTCAAAACACGACGGTGAAGAAGAGCTCCGAGCGGGAACCAGAGGAGTCCAGTCCGTTCTGGGTCCTCCGAAGGTTCGGACGTCTCTGTGTGCGCATGACGGACCAATCGAAACATAAAGAGGTTCCCACACACACACACACACACACACCACACACAGCATTCACACACCCACGCACTCACGCACACACACACCCTTCCACACACACACGCGCACGCACACACCCACACACACACACACACACATATATTATATATATAATTCACCATATCAAATGAAGAAAAAAAAAAAAAAGAACTGTGACGAAAAATTATTTTTTATATTAATTTTTATATAATTTATTTTACATTATAATTTTATATATATATATAATATATATATAATAATATAATACATATATAATATAATATTTAATATTACTATAATCATGATGAAATATATTACTATTATAATCTATACGTACAATAATATAAAAATGATTAATAACCTAATTACAATCAATAATAATAAACAATGGATTTATAATACTATACTGTACAATAAAAAAATATATTACTAACAAAAAAATAATGAAAAACATATTACATATATAACACTATACTACAAAATAAAAAATGAGTATTTAAAATAGAAAAATAAAAATGACAAAGAGATTACTAAATATCCTGTAATAATAATACATACTGTAAAAAACAACTGAGATTTAATAAATTATTATTAACAACCACAATAATAATAATAATAATCAATTAGGAAATATATAACTAATATAAAATAACATGATTCTCTAAAATAACAATTGAATAATGCATATTGAAAATAATAATAATTAATATCATCATCATCAATGCAACAATATATTATTAATACATAATAACATTTTACTGTAAAAGAAAAAATGGTAGTAAAAATATAATAATAGTAATAATAATAACAACAACAATTATGTTAATTATTATAATTTTTTTGTACAGAACAACAGTAAAATGCAGATAAAGATGGTTATTTTTGTTTGATTATTTCTAGCATTACTCATGTTTCTGGCTGTGCTGATGTTTTACCGGAAGCGGAGTCTTGGGCTTGGGCTTCAGCCAGCATTTCCTCCAGCTGCTGTTTGGTTTGCTGGCACTGCTGCCAGACGCTGCTCCAGTGCTGCTGCTCCCGCGCGCTGTTCAGCTTCAGCACCGTCTGGTTGAGCGAGCTGAAGTTTTCCAGAGAGAACTTTGTGGCCTCGCTGTGATAGTCCTGCAGGACCTGCAGCACGGCCGGCGTCAAACCGAGCGTGTCACCGTCCCGCTTTAGCTGGCAGAAATACTCCTGACAGTGGAGCAACCACTGGTTCGCCTGCGTGAGACACAGTTTAACACATGATCAGCAGTGCTCGAGAGTTGGCATTTTTAATTATTGCATCATTTTTCTGTTTGGCTGATAAGTGGCGTGGCTGGGACTTTTATTTTGAAATTTTTATTTAAATGATTAGTTAGGATGTATTTGTATATTTTCAGTTCATTCTGATTTTAGTTTAATTTTAGTAACTGTCCTTTCCATTTTCCATGTTTTGCTTTGTCATTTTTATTTATTTATTTCATTATTTTGGCGGCAGGCTTTGCTCTGAAGGGTTCAGATTTTGAGCTGTCCATAAGCAAACCTCACTGAGATTTAAAACCCCCGAAGCCTAATGCAATTGCCAGAATTTTTTATATGCAACAGATATTAAATTCCATGCATAAATCATACAGATCTGGAAAAGATAGCAACGATTAGCTGATAGATGATTTGCGTGGATGAGACGCTAATGTCATGTCCTGTCTAAGGAGGAGCTGGGGATGGAGGGGGTAAGTCATGTCTTGCGACAGACGGAGAGGCAGTGTGAGTACAGATAACTTATATATCTTTTTTAATTGTATTTGGAGAGTACGATCACTAAGCATCTGTCCGTCACGCCGTGGTCTCCGTGAACCATGCTGAGCTCCAGCATCACTCAAACTACTTTATTTATCGCGTGTATCCCATTTAAATACTAATTAGTACTATTTAGATAATTTTTTTTTTGCAGTTATATTTCGGTATTTGTAGATCCTTAATAACTATATATTTTTTTAGAATTCAAATTAGATGTTTTTTTATATTTTCTTTTTATTTTAATTTTCCGTTAAGTTATTTAAAATATTTTTTTTTTTTCATTTTTATATTTTTATTATCTTAAGTTGTTAGGCTTTAGTTACTCCTATCTTTAGTTATTTTAGTACATAAACTAAAAAAAGTTGAGAATTGTTGCCTTGGCAACTAAGAACAATTATTCTTTTTTTAATATTTCATTTGATTTCACTTAATGTTTATTTTAAGCAATGAAATGTTTAATGCTTTAGTCTTAGTTTTAGTTAATGATAATAACTAAATCTAATATAAATCTATTTTACAATTTTTTTAACAAATTCAAATGACTACTTAAAAAAATAGAAAAAAGATTTTAAAAAAGTGTAATTTTCACATATTTTTTTCCCCAATTATTTTAGTAATATAAATATAAATTGAATTGCATCAGTTGGTGTGCTTGTGTTGTCTTTAAATTATATTTTACACCTACATCAGTCGACCACTAATTATCATCACAACAGCTGACATGATGCAGCTAACTAAACATAACGCAATCCAGAAACATCTCTTTACCGATTCGTAGAACTCGTAGAGGTTGAGCAGGACGTCCAGTTCATGCTTGCGTGTTTCGCTGCGCTGCAGGACGGAGCTGATGTGCTCTTTGACCTCCAGAGTGCTGGACCGCCTTAGGCTCCCTCAGTAGCGCTGCGGCTTTCTTCTGCTGTTCCTACAGGAGCAAAATAAAGACCAAGAGAACTAGTTAGACATTCAGATGACCCACTAATCCAAAGTGGCTTAAGACTCTTTCACATAATTCGCCTCAACGTTTCCCTACACACTGACCTCTATTAGGAATAAAGTAATCACTCAAGTAAAAAAAATGAAATACACCACTGTTATTTATATAAGATTGTTTATTTATTTATTTTTATTTTATTGTTAATTTTATTTTTAATTCATCTAATATCCCTGGAATAAATATGTTTAGGCTTGACAGATTTAACTCTCAAGTTGATAAAATAAAAAAATTAAAATTAAATAAAAAGAAACAATAGTAAAAACTAAAATGAACTGAAAGAAAATACACATTAAATAATTAAAATAATAACATACAAGATGCAATTAAAATTTAGGAAACATTATTTTGGTTACTTTCAGTATTCATACCTTAGGCGTCTATTTTATTTTTCTGCTGTTTTTGAGACGAATGATGACCTGAAACATGTCTTGAACTCATTTAAATGCCACCAAGACATCTGGGCAGTAAAATGACGGCTCTCTTTGTATCTTTCTTGTGATTCATAAAACATTTTAAATATATAAATATATAAAAAATGGAAAAAAAAAAAAATAATAGTGTAATAATAATAATAATAAATACAAAAATAAAACTACTGAAATAAAATAAACTCTTTCCTTTAAATCTTTCAGAGTCATCAAAGCATTCGGCACTGAAGCCTTACGTGACTCCTCCATAACTGGCCGACTCTGTCTCATGTCCTGAATGAGCTCAGAGAGAGACTATAGGATTCCAGAGGAGCAAATTTTTCTCTCTTTCCACATAAACCCCCTCTTAACCGGGGACAGATACAGAAAAAACACGATCAGCACATTGTCTTTCCAATAATCAAATACTTAAATAGAACAGTAACAATCAAGTTACAGAAGTACAAATCATTCCTTTACTCCACAGACAAGCTGATTTTTAATGAACATATGAAAACATACCCTAGTATGCTGCCCTATTAATAGTTAATTTAGGATGTTGTATAAAAACACAAAAAAATCACCCCTGAGTGATTTAAATAGCATAATCCACAATGCCTTATTTTTTCAGATATGCCTGTGGAGAAAATGAATGGCAAAAATCCCATCTCTGACCTCCTGGTGTCTCTCCTGTAAGGCGCGCAGCTCCAGGAGCGTCTCCAGCTGCTGCAGTGATTTATTCGACAGAATGACGAGTTTATGGACCTCTTCATCCACCTGGTTATACAGTGCACTGACCAGATCCACAGCGTCCCTACACCAGACACAACATCAGCTTTAACTACAGCTCCAGTCAAACACCACAGGGACGGCTCTATAACATCAGGGTTTTTAAACATCATTTGGCAAAAAAATAAATAAAATAAATTTGTGGCCTCTTATTTTATTCATGCAGCAAAAGTTAAAACTCTCTCAAGGTTGCCTGATGAAGCGTCACTTTTGTTTTCTTCTATGTTCATATACTGTATCATTCCTATTGAAATTAATGTACATTTAATTTTGTATTGTTTTCCCCATTAATCATGTAAAAATCCTCAAAAATGAAAAAAAATACAAGAAAAATTATATCAAAAATATTTATAATAACTAAAATTATAAATTAATTTATTTTATTTATAATAAAAGAAATAAAAATTCAAAATAATAAATTTCCTGAGACTTTCTTGTGTACAATAATACTTGTTTTCAGATAATCTATTATAAATTAAGTGCATTTGTCTTAAATTCATACTTATAACAATAACATAATGTGCCAATGGTGTAATAAAAATCACCTTTAATAGCTTTAAGATAATTTTTTTAAATGTATATTGTTTTAAGGCTGTTTGGATATTTTTACTTGAAAACAAGACAATACAACAATTTTTTTTGTTGCAGTGTTTAAGTGTCATGGATTTAAAGTGGATTTATGACATGCATGACAGAATAATATCCGACAGGGATTGACAGTCGTGTTTTGATGACATGCATGCATATATGCAAAACAAAGAAATAAATTAGAAATTAAAAAATATAAATTATGCATTTATTGACTAGCAAAATTGCTTAAAATAAGACTTAAATTAAGTGTATTTGTCTCAGATGTATACAAGAAAAAACAATATGCCAGTAAGGTACTAAAAATGAAAATATGAAAAATTATTTTGCTTAAATGTATATTGTTTTATGGGTGTCTGAATATTTTCACCTGAAAAGTTTTTTTTTTTTGTATTGTTTAAGTGCCATTTAGGTTGAATTAAAGCGGATGGATGACGTGCTCACAACATAAATAAACCCGACAGTGATTGACAGGAGTGTTTTGATGGCGTGTGTGCATGTATTTACTCATGTAATTATTAATACAGGGCTGGGAGTAAATAAACTAACGTCAGTGTTACGCAGCTTTTTAAGAGGAATCTAGACAGGCCAGTATACTATTATAAAGCTTTTCTACTCAATGTAAGGATCTATCATCTATCAGATGAAGGGAGTACCTGTAGTTCTCGTTTTCACACATCTCCTCTTTCCTGATGCGGGCCAGAAAGGTGCCGCCCTCCAGCCGCAGGCGGTTGAGTTTAGTGTCGTCCAGAACGCTCTTCATGAGACTCTTCTGCTGGCTGATGACCTCTGACACCTCCTACAGACGATCAATATTCAAATCAGCCTGTGTGAAGCTCCGCCACTCCGCTGAACTTGCATTGAGTTACATTTAAAAAAAACATTACAAAGTAACAAAAGCAGAAGGCAACAGTTGCTAAGCTTGGATTGGTCAGTAACATTTGTAAGGCGGGCTTAGCAAAGGGAACGCCAGTAAACAAGGCAATTTAAATCATTTTCAATTGTGCTGCAGAGAATGACCACAAAATCACAGAGTTTCTGTCGACAGAATTACCTCAGACGTCTCCAGACTGCCGATGCTGCTCAGCGTCTCGATGGAGCTTTGAAGGGAAGCGATCGCAGCGCTGCAGCTCGCAGCAAACGGTTCGATTTTCTGTCAGCGGATAAAAAATAAATAAATTAGGCAAATGTTTTGCATTTTAAGTGTATTTTTAAAGTGTACGTAAGGGTGTAAAGTGTAATTTAAGTGTATTTTTAAAGTGTACGTAAGTGTAATTTAAGTGTATTTTTAAAGTGTACATAAGTGTGTAAAGTGTGTAAAGTGTAATTTAAGTGTATTTTTAAAGTGTACGTAAGTGTAATTTAAGTGTATTTTTAAAGTGTACGTAAGTGTAATTTAAGTGTATTTTTAAAGTGTACATAAGTGTGTAAAGTGTGTAAAGTGTAATTTAAGTGTATTTTTAAAGTGTACATAAGTGTGTAAATGTGTAAAGTGTAATTTAAGTGTATTTTTAAAGTGTACATAAGTGTGTAAAGTGTAATTTAAGTGTATTTTTAAAGTGTACGTAAGTGTGTAAAGTGTAATTTAAGTGTAATTTTAAAGTGTACGTAAGTGTGTAAAGTGTAATTTAAGTGTAATTTTAAAGTGTATGTAAGTGTGTAAAGTGTAATTTAAGTGTATTTTTAAAGTGTATGTAAGTGTGTAAAGTGTAATTTAAGTGTATTTTTAAAGTGTATGTAAGTGTGTAAAGTGTAATTTAAGTGTATTTTTAAAGTGTACGTAAGTGTAATTTAAGTGTATTTTTAAAGTGTACGTAAGTGTAATTTAAGTGTATTTTTAAAGTGTACGTAAGTGTAATTTAAGTGTATTTTTAAAGTGTATGTAAGTGTGTAAAGTGTAATTTAAGTGTAATTTTAAAGTGTACGTAAGTGTGTAAAGTGTAATTTAAGTGTATTTTTAAAGTGTATGTAAGTGTGTAAAGTGTAATTTAAGTGTATTTTTAAAGTGTATGTAAGTGTGTAAAGTGTAATTTAAGTGTATTTTTAAAGTGTATGTAAGTGTGTAAAGTGTAATTTAAGTGTATTTTTAAAGTGTACGTAAGGGTGTAAAGTGTAATTTAAGTGTATTTTTAAAGTGTATGTAAGTGTGTAAAGTGTAATTTAAGTGTATTTTTAAAGTGTATGTAAGTGTGTAAAGTGTAATTTAAGTGAAATTTTAAAGTGTACGTAAGTGTGTAAAGTGTAATTTAAGTGTATTTTTAAAGTGTACGTAAGTGTAATTTAAGTGTATTTTTAAAGTGTACGTAAGTGTAATTTAAGTGTATTTTTAAAGTGTACGTAAGTGTAATTTAAGTGTATTTTTAAAGTGTACGTAAGTGTAATTTAAGTGTATTTTTAAAGTGTACGTAAGTGTAATTTAAGTGTATTTTTAAAGTGTACGTAAGTGTAATTTAAGTGTATTTTTAAAGTGTACGTAAGTGTAATTTAAGTGTATTTTTAAAGTGTATGTAAGTGTGTAAAGTGTAATTTAAGTGTAATTTTAAAGTGTATGTAAGTGTGTAAAGTGTAATTTAAGTGTATTTTTAAAGTGTATGTGTGTAAAGTGTAATTTAAGTGTAATTTTAAAGTGTATGTAAGTGTGTAAAGTGTAATTTAAGTGTATTTTTAAAGTGTACGTAAGTGTAATTTAAGTGTATTTTTAAAGTGTACGTAAGTGTGTAAAGTGTAATTTAAGTGTATTTTTAAAGTGTATGTAAGTGTGTAAAGTGTAATTTAAGTGTATTTTTAAAGTGTATGTAAGTGTGTAAAGTGTAATTTAAGTGTATTTTTAAAGTGTACGTAAGTGTGTAAAGTGTAATTTAAGTGTATTTTTAAAGTGTACGTAAGTGTAATTTAAGTGTATTTTTAAAGTGTACGTAAGTGTAATTTAAGTGTATTTTTAAAGTGTATGTGTGTAAAGTGTAATTTAAGTGTAATTTTAAAGTGTATGTAAGTGTGTAAAGTGTAATTTAAGTGTAATTTTAAAGTGTATGTAAGTGTGTAAAGTGTAATTTAAGTGAGGAGTAAACAAAGTAATAATTTCATTGTTCATTCACATACGACAATAAAACTCTTGAATCTTGAATTATTCTTCCTCACAAATGCAAAAGATTTAAAGTAGCTCAGGGTTTCCCAAACAGAGCTTAGTGAGTTGATGACAAGCTAATAATTAAATCCTAAAAATATAAAATAAATACCAGGGTTCACGTGCTGTAAGACCTTCAACAGCATGGTTGAAAGATATTAGATATTACTTAGCAAGTCTCTGAACACCTAAATTGGGGATGAAATAGACCATTTTAGGTAATTTATCATAAAAAATATAGAATTTTTGAGCTTTATAACTGTTACAGTGATACCTAATTATCTTTATAAAAGTTTGCACATCCATATTTTACATTATCATTATAGCCATCCAAATACTAAAGTTTTTGTTCTTTAAAGTTTTAGTTTTTTTGGATAATTATTGATCTAGGGATCAAAGATTAGCACTACACTGGTTTTTTGACATGATGAAAAAACCAGGACTAGTTCGCAAAAGTTTTTTTTTTTTGGTCTGTCCAATCAGTGTTAGGGCAGAATAATATAAAAAAAATATAATCATAAAATCTAAATAATAATAATTTGCTTTGGTGCTTGACCCCTAATGAATAAATAAAGAAATATTAATACATATAATTTGTTTACCTTATGTCATTTGACCATTTACCTCTTCAGAGAACCGGACTAGTAAAATTATAATACGATAAAATCCAATAATTAAAATCTTGAAATCTAAATAACAATCAATTTGCTTCACTCTTGAACCCCTACTGAATAAATAAATAAATTAAATATTAAAAACATATAGATATATAAGAGACAGTACATACATACATACATACATACATTCATATATAGAGAGAAATATATGGAATATATTAAATATATATATATATATACACACACATGTAAATATTTCTAAAATGTCTATATGTGTAATGTATATATAACATCTAATATACACAGTACACACACATATATCACGATTAATCGACTTGACGCCCTAACACATATATATATATATGTCTGTATTGTGTGTTTTAAATGATTGAAATTCAAATTAAAACCTCAGGGGGGATTAGAGTGAACATTTCAGGTCAAAGGTTTTCGGCTGATAAAAACGTTCATGAGGCCCTGCTCTGTGCACCTGTCTGAAGTGAATGTAGTGGCTGTGCTCGTATGGGAAGCTGCCTTCAAAGTCTCTGGTGAGCTGCGACGAGTCGATGTGCTTCTGCAGAGCTTTCAGAGACGTCAGGACTTCACACTGTACAAGAACAGAGAGGAGCAGCTCACATAAACACGAACTGACTCACTGAGACCTAGAGAACGACAGACAGTCATGTACTCACAGGAACTGAGACGTCTCGCTCCACTTTCACTGCTGCATCTCTGTCCATCAGAATCAAAACTGAGTAAAGTGCATTGGGTACGAGAGTCTGGCGGGACAGAAGAAATCAGTGGGTGTAAATAAATCAAAAAGTTTCTATTTCAGTCATTTAACAACACATTTGCATGTTTACGGTTCTCTAATGTTGGTTAATGGTCACATGACATGCAGGTAAACCAATAAAATAATATTTTTAGTATTTTGATTTTATTTAAATGTTGCATTTTTATAATTATTTGATTTTCATCAACTCATGAACTCATATTGTACAGGCTAACATTAGGGAAAAATAAAAAATATGGATAATTACAAAGACTAAACATATTAAATCAGGGATTCCCAATTTTTTTGTCAGAATGTTCTGAATTCCTTAAATTAATATTTCAATAATTTAACAAAACATTCACATATTCATGGGTCTCTAATGTGGGTTAATGGTGACATGATATGCAGGTAAACATAATATTGTTTTATCCTTATTGTTTTTATTTTAGTTATGTATTTATTTTAATTTGACATTTTTATGATTTAATTAATTTTTAGCAAATATTTTATTTTGATGATTTTTATGTTCAATTATTTATTTTAATTTAGCATTTTCATGATTTAATTAATTATTAGTTAGTATTTTATTTTGATTGTTTTTATTTAGAAATCAATTATATATTTTAATTTAGCATTTTATGATTTAATTCATTTTTAGCAAATATTTTATTTTGATGATTTTTATTTTAAATTCTTTATTTTAATTTAGCATTTTTATAATCTAATTAATTATTTGTTAGTATTTTGATTGATTTTTATTTTTAAAAAGTTCTTTATTTTAATTTTGCATTTTTAAGATTTAATAAATTTTTTGCGTTTTGCCTTCAGTTTGGGAAACCCTGGTTCAGATCATTTATTGTGCAAACTTAACATTTGGGGGAAAAAATCAAACAAAAACAATTACAACGACTAGAGAGTTTAGATCAGTTATTGCATGTAACAGTGCTAATAAGAACATATTTAAGTGGAGAAACACTCCTTTCTCGTCCCTCTTCTCTCAGTTTTTGCATGCTGGGGCCGATCATTTTCTCCGAGTGTTTTCGAGACATGCTTGCACAGGCCTCGTCTCAAACCCCGAGGACAGACTTTCCTTCAGATATTTGACATGAACCATGCATACGACAGTTAGCATGCTGAAAAGAGCCTCAACTTTACACTCAGAACCCTCTCGACGCGAGTGTGTGAACACACACGCTTTTCTTACATCACTGCGTCCTAAAGCGTGTCAAAGGTTTGATCGCAGCACAGTAATGCAAGAGCGCGGTTCAGTGCATTGCAGTGCTTCTGGCTTTAGTGAGCGAATAAGTGACGGACAGATCAATGTCTTACACTTGAGTGAATGCATTCTGATTTTACACACCTTGTGATTAACTGGAGTGACTAACAACCAAACCAGACATTGATGCCAATAATTCAAACTAAAACTGAAACTAAAATTCAAACCATTAAAAAAAAAAAATTACTTGATATAAAATCAAGTATAAAAAAAGCTAGTTTCCAAAGCAACAATTTGTTTATAATTTAGTTTAACTTGATGTACTAAAATAACTAAAACTAAAATATGAATTAATTAAAACTATATATATACAGTAAACCTAAAACTATTAGACAATTACAATGCACACAAAAATAGCTACAATTTCAAATACAAAAAGGAAATATAAAAAAAAAAACTGATCCAAAACATTAAAATAATAGATTTATAACAAACTATAATAGTAAAAAAAACTATAACTATATAATAACCAGTGATGCACACTACTCCGTTTTGTCAAATTTTAATTTTTTGTAATAAATTCATGTAAACCGCATGTTTTTTACGTGATTTCCCATTCATTATAATTGCATGTGAGCAACAGAAGCATTTTTTAGTTGTTTTTTTGCACCATATGTAGTCCTATGAACAAGTGAATGACATGCATTTTTAAATTGTATAATTATTAGAGCTTATAATATTTGCTATAGATAAATATTTAAAATATTTTTAATAAATGATAATTATTTTACTGTTCATCTTTCTTTTTCTCGATTCCCCGAAATGGTCCTCGAGAACTTTACCTTTTGGGTCTTTTAAATCAACAAAGCATTGGTCCCTGACATGGGTATGGCTTTTGTCTTAAAGACAAAAGATCGAGTGCTTGAGACGTGTGAACTGTGTCTGGTCTCACCTGAAGCTCAGAAAGAGCTGAGAAGAGCGCAGACGCGACTGCTCGCCTGCGGGCGTCAACGAGAACCGTCAAACCCAGGTCTCGCTTCTCCCTCCTGAAAACAAACGCAAGACACTCAGTGAAACGTCTTGCAAAGAATAGACGAGCTGCTGTCTCGGATCAGAGCGAGAGCACAGTTTCCATGTCGATTCAGTAAAGCGTGTGAGAGATTCAGGCCGCTTCTCACCGCAGTCTATGGCAGTAGCAGCAGAGCAGCTGGCTGATCTGGTTTGTGGTGAAGCGTGCGTCTGTCCACACCTGGTTCCTGGTGCACACCTGCAGCACGGCTCTGCCACCGCGGTCCTGGTTACCTGCAGCAGGACGGTGAGATGAGGGCCTGATTAACCCAACTGAACACCGTTTGGGGGGAATTCTAAACGTGATTTGAATGTCATTTGGGGATTTTGGGGGCACAACTTAATTTTCCTGTTACAAGCTCATTGTGCATAAAGAAGATCTGTAAAGTTGCAAAGACTAAAGTCTCAAATCCAAAGAAATATTCTTTATAAAAGTTAAGACTCGTCCACGCCCCCCTAAAACACCTCGTTCTAACACGCCCCCACATGTCTACATCACTATGTGGAAAATTAGCATAATGACGCCCAAATGTGTACACAAAGAAAGAAGGCGTAACTTTAATTATTGCTGTTGCCGCCGCTGCCATGTCGTGAAGACGCTGTGTGTTTGTGTCCTGTGTGCTTCGTTGTGAAAGCGAAAAAACTTTGTTTGGCCTTCCAAAAGAGAAAACGACTAGAAATCAGTGGTTAAGTAGTATTTACAACACTATTCCAGAACACTTCAACCAAAATATTCAGATGTGTGCAGCGCATTTTATAGAGGACCGTTTCCTGATCCTGGTAGAATAGACTAAAATGCCGGCTGTTCTGACCCACAGACTGTAAGTACGTTTTCATATTTAAAGAATTTCCCACTGATGATTCAAACCCAAGTTTTGAGCAGTGTAGAGTAGCGATCCTTGTTTGTAATTTCTCTGATCACAAATGCAGAAATGGTTTTATGATTACGCGGCGCGATGCAACGCAACGCAACGCGTAAAAAGACAGTATAAGTCATTATAAATCTGTAATTATGTCCCCACTGGATGAAACAAATGACTCGTTTGTAATGGGTTTTAATGTTTTGTCTCGTCGATCCGGAGGACAGGGCTCATAACAGTATGGTAGGGGCGTACTTTAAGATCACAATGCTGAGGTATTCGGCCCATCACAACGAACGGGATAGCTGGCAAATCACAGCACACCGTGTTTTTTAGACCGCTGAGCTTTGTAAAAATCGAGCGTATCTATCTATTTGTGCAGAGGGGTATCGAGAAAGGCGGGAACATTAGATGAGGAAACAATAATGTACAGGTAGTGGGAAAATAATGTGTGTTTTTAACCTTAAACTGCATAAACACATTTCCATAAACCAAATACACAAAATAATGTTCTTTTTAGCAGTATCATATGACCCCTTTAAAAAAAAAAAAAAAAAAAAAAAAAAATGCCAGGTTGGCTGTGCTTATTTGTAGGGCTGCAGGATTTTGCCAAAACTTTGATTATATATTGATATGACTGTAAAATTATAATTATATTCTACATTTACTTCTATGCATTAGTAGACCGTTGATCAAGTGACTTTTAAAGAGGAGATAATAATAAGAGTTATATCAGTTAAATATAATATAAAAAATAATTTATTTTAATGATATATTAATATCTATATAAAAACACTATACATTAATATGACTGTAAAATTATTATTATATTTTACATTTATGCATTAGCAGATGCTTTAAAAGGGAGATCAGGATTATTATCTCCTGTCACAAAGAGAGAGATAATAAAGCAGATTTATAATGATCCATATTAGAAGAAAATAGCAGTCATATTATTATTATACAAATAATAATAATAAGATACATATTACTAACTACTATGAATAGTATAGTGAATAACAATAATAATTATGTAATGGGTTTAATATGAAGTATTTATAATAATTCGTGTTATTAATGATAACTTGAATTACTACATAAACAGACATTAGTGGTAGAAAACTAATAATAAATAAAGATGATGTAATAGATGATAATAGCATTTAGTAGCCGCTTTTGACCAAGTGAGCTTCAAAGAGATAATAAAAGAGAGAGTATGAGATAAGATACAAGGCTACATAATATACATAAGACATATACATGTTATAATAATTATATCAAATTTTTAGGTATTATTATTATTAGGTAATAATACTACTAATGTGAATAGGTTATTTAATAACAATAATAACTTATGCACTTGTAATATAAAGGACATCATCATTCTGTTATTAATGATTATTAAAATTATAAATAAAAACATTATGGTGAAAAACTGATAATAATACTTAATAGCGATCATAAAATATTAAAATATAATATTACATTGCTAATAATAATACTAATAAGTAAACATGAAATAATAATAAAACTTTTGATAGTATACGTCAATTAATGATAATATTTGCAGATAATTATATAATTATTATTAGTTATGAGATTAGAAGATGGAGTAAATAAAAAGTGATTAAATTAAAATAGATTAAAGAAAATAAGAATCTTGCTACTGGAACAATCACATATAAGAATAACTATCATTTCTTTGTTTCAAAATGAGCCTAATTTAGCTCTAGATTTTTTCATTTCATTTATCATCAAGCGCCGGAGACACATATGGCTGCAACGTGTAAAAGAACACAGTGCCTCGCTTCACTCTGAAAAATGCAGCGTATAAATGTATTTAATAAAATCACAGCACTTGCCCAATTGCCCAATAATTGGTTTATTCCACTTAACCATGCAGCCTTAGTCTTTGGTTTGCAATGAACTTAAAAAAAAATAGCAATTTATTTTCATTTTTATAAGGAATATTATATGTAGATTAATTCTGAGTGTCTGTTTCTTTGGTCTTGTTGGTTTCGAGCCGGCCACGCACCGGGAAGCGTCAGAGCACCGGAGCTCAGGAGCTCCTGGTTGATGAGTGAGAGCAGCGCTGGAGCACAGACAGCAGGGGGCGCCGCGGACGGGCCAGGTGACACCGCTGCTCTGCTGGGGGGTTTAGGAGGATCAAACTCATCAGCGCTGTTACTGTTCCTCCTGGGGCTCGAGTGCAGACCCTCATCAGAGAGACCTGAACACACAAACACAGATCTGAGCATCACAGCTCATTATCACAAAGACTTCATGATGACGATATGTGACCCTGGAGCACAAAACCCGTCTTAAGTGTCAATTTTGTGAAATTGAGATAGATACAGATGACAAATAAATAGCGTCCTAGATGGTATGGGTTGTTGTAGGATCGGAAATATTTTGGCGTGAGATACAACCTATTGAGAAAGAGAATCTGAGGGTGCACAAAATCAAAATATTGAGAAAATCAGCTTTAAAGTTGTCCAAATGAAGTTCTTAGCAATGCATATTACTAATCAAAAATTAAGTTTTGATATATTAAGGTAGGAGATTACAAAATATCTTAATGGAAACATGATCTTTACTTAATATCCTAATGATTTGGCATAAAAGAAAAATCAATAATAATCACCCATACAATGTATTGTTGGCTATTGCTACAAATATCCCCCAGCGACTCAACACTGCTTTTGTGCTCCAGGGTCACAGGCACATTTTAGTTTCTTAAAGATCGTGTCAGACCAGTTTCATGATTCTTCCTGGTCTTGTGTCTCGCATGAGAGCGTTTAGAGATGTTTTAACAGCATCTCGCAGCTGGTCAGTTTGATTCGTTTATGCGAATCATTTCAAATGCATTCATTCAAAACTGTGATTTAAAGTGGCAGCACTCAAAATCATAACTACATTTATTTGGCAGATGTATTCAGAACGTAAAATGCAAATGATGGCGTTTACAGGATTTAATATGTTTAAAACAAATAAAACAAACATTTAAATGGCAGAGATGCAGAAACAATCAGTTCGTTTGACTGTAAAATCAAACACACGTTTTATAATCTGAACTGAACTACACTATACTGTTCAAAGCGTTTGAGTCAGTAACTTTTTATTTTTAAAGAAAGTAATACTTTTATTCATTAAGGATGCATTAAATGGATAAAAAATTTATAAGTTACAAAATGATTCGATTCGCATAAATGAGTATTCTGTGGGAGGCTTTTTTATCGTGAATCTAAAAAAAAAAAACACAGAGATAGTAGGCGGCAGCACGACTGTTTTCAACATTGATAATAATCAGAAATGTTTCTCGAGCAGCACATCAGCATATTATACTGATTTCTGAAGATCATGTGACACTGAAGACTGGAGTTATGATGCTGGAAATACAGCTGCGTTTAACAGTAAACAGTTTAAACAGAACGTCATCAATAGAAAACATTTGATTGTAATAATAATTCACAATATTACCGTTTTTTACTGTATTTTTAACAAATAAATGCAGGAGCAGAAGAGACTCTTGCGAAACGCTTACTGGCTCCAGACCTTGGAACAGTAGTGTATATAGTGCATATACTAAACAGACTGTCTGGAGGGAAGGAAGATTGGGTTCAGGTGTGACAAAAACTGCACGGTGCATCAATGTTGAGTCACACACCCTGGAGCACCAGGTGTGTGAGGCCCACTCTCACACACACACACACTTACACACACACGCACACACACACACAACACACACACACACCCACACAAACACACACACACACACACACCACACACACACCACACACACTCACACACACACTCACAAAAACACACTCACACACACACACACACACACACACACACACACACACACACACACCACACTCACACACACACACACACAACACACTCACACACACACACACTCACTCTCATACATACACACAACACACACACACACACAACACACAAACACACATCACACACCACACACTCACACCACACACATTACACACACACACAAACACCCCAAACACACCCACACCAACCACAACACACTCACACACACACACACTCACACACTCGCTCACTCACTCACTCACTCACACAACACACACACACACACACCCAAAACACACACACACACACACACGCACACACAGAGCTGCAGTTTCGGGACCGCGAGCTCTGGTTTGAGGAATGCTGCGGCTGACATTCCCAGCTGAAGCAGATGTTTGTGAACTTTCTCCTGAATCCAAACCCTCAGGCTGTTTCTTCCAAACCCAGCAACCCAAACAATACATACAACACAACTCGTTCACCTCCTCCTGAGAGGAGAGGAAAGACTGCGGCTAAAGAGAGGAGTTCAACAACTCTTACAAACACTACATTTAACTACCTTCCTTCAAGAATAAATTGTCCAAATAACACATTTAAAATGGGACAAATATTTTTCGGAGTAACTAAACACCATTACTACACTGTGCTGGAACTGTTATAATATTTAAACATTTTATGGCACTGAGGAAGAACATTTGCTATCACACCAATAAAGAAAGATCACACAAATAATAATTTAAAAATAAATAAAATGAATAAATAACATTTAAAAATAAATAGAATTAATTAAAAATAAAATCAGGTCATTTTTGCGGAATCACATGAATAAATTGATGTCCCTATAAAAAAAATAAATAGGAAATAACAATAAATGTAACCCGTAAAAATAAAATAACTAAAATGCTGCAAACTTAAGTGATGATTCCAGTAGGGTGGATTTGTGAACTTGACCAAGATTTAATGTAACTTAATGAAAATTAAATTTTAAATAATCTAAGAAAACTCACCGGAAACAGGCAGAAATTTAATAAATATGCGATAAAGGTAGTGTGGTTGTTAGATTGTACATGAATCTCTGAATGAGTGATTACCCTTGAAAGAATATGTCATGTCCACGGCTACAAAACTGTATGCCAAACCACTTTTTTTTTATCAGTTCATTTTCACAAATCATCTGAATAAATTGATTCAATGGAATGATTCAGAATTTCCAATGCTATAAAATGTCGCAAACAGACTTTTTTTGAATCAGTTCATTTACATGAATCATCTGAATGAACTGATTCACTAAAATGAATCAGACATTTACAATGCCACATATGGGGTGGTCTAGCCAGTTTGCGGGGTTAGGAAAGATGTACAGACTACAGTTGGAAAAACATAGGGTATTACTGCAGATAAAAGCAAGTCATAGTGCGCCTGATTTTAGTTAGTCACGAACCAACACTTTTCAACAAAGAAGGCCAGCGACAATAGTTGGTTGACTTTGCGTACGTCTCTGAGATAGCGGGACCAAGGGTCTGGGGGTATCCATGGGGAACCAGTTACAATCAACAAGGAACAAATGCAGATCCACAAGGACGGCACACTGCAAAAGCCACATCAGCCGTAATTCGATCCAAGCCTCAAAGTCATTGGCAGTTGTTTTGAGCAAAGGGTCATGATGACCAGGCTGTCGGACTCAGGACTTGAACAGGACCAGATATTACGTGAGATGGGCGTTTACTCTGTGGAAGCCTGTCTCAGCAGTCTCACCGGGCCCAATGGGACACAATGGTCGCGCCATTTATGACGGAGGCAAACCCCATCTGGGATGGGAGTTACAGCGCGGCGGAGTCGAGCAGGTAGAGCGGCGCGAGAGATCCTGTCATCAAGGTGGGGCATCGGATACGCTGTGGCTTCCTGCCAGAACTCAATGGCTGCTGATTCAATGGTGGGAAAGAAAAGCCAGAGAACAGAGGGACTCTGCGAAGCCCAGATGTGTGTGTGTGTGGTGTGTGTGAGTGTGTGTGTGTGTGTGAGAGCGTGTGTGAGTGTGTGTGTTGTGTGCGTGTGTGTGCGTGCGTGTTTTTGTGACAAATGAGGACATAAATTGTATAATGACAAAGGTATGACATAAGTATTACAAAGAGAAGGTGACTTTTCATTACCCCATGTCCCCACTTTTCAAAAAGCTTATAAATCACACAGAATGGAGTGTATTGAAAATCTGAAATAGCACAAAGCTTCCTGTAAGGGGTAGGTTTAGAGGTAGGTTTGGTGTAGGACAATAGAATATACGGTCTGTACAGTATAAAAAACCATTACGCCTATGGGATGTCCCACTTTTCACAAAAACAAACCTGTGTGTGTGGTGTGTGTGTGCTATTGGGTGTGTGTGTGTGGATAGGGGCTGTGTGTGTGTGGTGTGTGTGGTGCGTCGCACGTGTGCTGGTGTGATATGTGTAGGCTGTATCAAATAGAGAGAAACGAAAGTAAAAACAAGAGCCATGAGTACGAATTCACCTAACACCAGTCTAACCAGAGTGCTGTGGACGGGTCATATGTCGTCTTACACTGAAAGCAAAATACCAACAAAGTAGTTAGAGATCATATATCATTTCAAGCAGCTATTCAGTGATAATTAGCATTAGCGATAGTGGTGGTCTAATAAAATAATAATATAATAATAATAATATTTTATTAATTAAAACAATAATTTATTAAATCCAATAAAGCAATAATCATCTAAAATAATACATATGATTATATAAATTAATATAGAGATAGAATATAAATGCGCAGAGCTTAGTCAGGCTAGTTTCATCTGGCAGTCCCGGCTAATAAAAATTTTTAATAAAAAAGTATGTATATTAAATATATTTTTTTTTTTTGTTTAATGTACAGCTATATGAGCTATTTTGGACCAATGAAATTTCATTGTGAGTGGAGCGGAATACAATGAAAATTAAAATAAAAATAAAGTGACAGACAAAGTATAATGGCACTTGGCACAGCTGGATCAACTAACTGGATTAATATGAAAAGACAGGGGTTTTGCTCATAAATGTATCTGGTTGTGCTCGGTTAGGACACGGTGTTAGTGATACAACTCTTTCACGTGATAAAGTAACCCAAAATCTTAAGAATGGCAGACAGTTTGGAATTTCCTGCGGATAGACCCCAAACACACCCCTGGCCAGAAGCGCCAGACGAAGGGCAAAACACTCTCTTTCAAGCTCTCAATAGCAGGAAGAGCTAAATAAAACAGCACAGTCTCCCTGGCAACACATTCAGTGCAGTATCGTGCCTTTGGGGTACAGCAAACACGTCGGAAAGACAAGCACCCTCTATAACAGGGCAGGGCCGCTGAAGCATTCCAAAACACACACGCTATTAGCCCTCACATGCAGCCGGTCACAAGCCATAAAATCATGCCAGAGGAATGACAAGCTCTCTCTTCTGAAAATCTAAGCTCGTTGATGGTCCCAGAGTTTGCTGCAAGTGATAATTACCCACTGGACCACAACTGTCTGGAACCAGACCTGGCTCTTAAAGGGACAGTTCACCCAAAAATGAAAATTACCCCATGATTTACTCACCCTCAAGCCATCCTAGGTGTATATGACATTCTTCTAATAAAAATAAATAATGTCCAGGCTAATCCATGCTTTATAATGGGAGAGGATGGTAGCCCAAAATTTGAAGTCCAAAAAATTGCACCCATCCATTATAAAAGAAGTCCACACGGCTCCGGGGGCTTCCGCTAACTGTCGTACGCTCGTTCACGAGAGAGTGGCGTCCAGCGGATGACGTAAGACGTAGGCGTAGCATAAGCTCCGGTGAGACTATGCTAGTCTCGCGAGAAACAAGTTTTGTTTACAGCAAAGGAAAACCAGTGTCCTCTTGGATTATATTGAAATCCTCCGACATTTTTCTTTACAAATCCTCGTTTTGTGATTCTAATTCGTGGCCGGTGTTGTTTCGCCGTCACTTCCGCGTTTGCCTACGTCTTACGTCATCTGCTGGAAGCCACTCTCTCGTGAATGTGCGTACGTAGCGGAAGCTAGAGAGTAAGGTAATTTACAATAAAGTTGTAAATATGGATATTTTTCTTACACAAACGCATCGCGTTGCTTCAGAAGGTCTTTTATTAACCCCCCGGAGCCATGTGGACTTCTTTTATAATGGATGGGTGCAATTTTTTGGACTTCAAATTTTGGGCTACCATCCTCTCCACTTATAAGATGGATTAGTCTGGACATTGCTTAATATAACTCCGATTATATTCGTTTGAAAGAAGAATGTCATATACACCTAGAACGGCTTGAGGGTGAGTAAATCATGGGGTAATTTTCATTTTTGGGTGAACTGTCCCTTTAAGGCCTTGAGCGACATATTTGATAAAGGAAGCTTGTTCTGGTCTTGTTCTTGGTGGGAAAGAATCCCAATCCTTGGAGGGCCACTGTCCTGCTGAGTTTAGCACAAACCCTTTGGATAAAAGCATGTTTACTGATGTACAGTATGGTGACATTTATATTGATTAATTTGGCTATTATCCAAAGTGACTTATATTGAAGGTATACATCTCAACAACCCAGCAAAACTGACAAGAAACTCATGTGTAGCATTGGAAATTCTGATTTGTTCTAGTGAATCAGTTCATTCAGATGATTCATGTAAATGAACTGATTCAAAAAAGTCTATTTGTGACATTTTAAAGCATTGGAAATTCTGAATCATTCCAGTGAATCAATTCATTCAGATGATTTGTCTAAATGAACAGATAAAAAAAAGTCTATTTACGACATTTTAAAGCATTGGAAATTCTGAATCATTCCATTGAATCAATTTATTCAGATGATTTGTGAAAATGAACTGATAAAAAAAGTTTGTTTGCAACATTATAGCATTGGAAATTCATATTCATTCCAGTGAATCAATTCATTCAAATGATTCATGCAAATCAACTGATTCAATTATACTGAAGGTAGGCATTTCAACAGTTCATGCATTCCCTGGGAATCAAACCCATGATGTTGACATTGCTAGTGCCATGATTTGATAAGGGAAACTTGTCCTGGTCTTGTTATTTGTGGGAAAAAATCCCAAACAAGATGCTTTGATATATATGCAGCAGGGTTGTCCAAACCTGTTCCTGGAGGGCCACTGTCCCGGAGGTGCAGGATTGGATTCCTGGTGGGAAAAAATCCCAAAGAAGATGCTTTGCCATGTTCTTTGTGTACAGCAAGGATACCCAAACTTGTTCCTGGAGGGCCACTGTCTTGCTCCAACCTTAACTAAACACACCTGAACCAACTAATCAGTGACTTCCGACTCACTAGAAACTTCCACACAAGTGTGTTCGAGCTGTTTGGAGCTAAACTCTGTAGGACGTTGGGCCTCCAGCAGCAGGATTGGACACCCCTGAGACTTACATTGGATTCAAGGTATGGATTTGATCAGTTCATGCATTCCCTGGGAATCAAACCGCAAAAGAGTTGACAAAGCGTTTTTACCTGAGTTCTCTTTGTTGCTCCGTTTCTCGATGCCAGGAAAGGCCGCCTCCAAATCCAATTTTCCAAAACGAAATGCATAACCATTCATAAGTTTCTTGGGAAGGCCGCTACCGGATCCACCGGAGGACGACCGTGCCCGGTGGCCTTTAAACTGCAAGGCCTTGTTGGTACGTTCGAGAGATTTGGAGCGTCTCTCACCCAGACTGAACTCGGCGCTCTTGGATGGATGAACAGCGGGAGAACCGTTGCGAGATTCATCTCCTCCCAGCCATCCACGATCACAGGTTCTCCGAGGGATCGGATCCTTTGTGACGGAGCCGTGAGGCGCTCCTGGCTCAGATTCCGTCCCTTCCTCCAGAATTGATTCTGAGCTGGAGCCGAGGTTCATGGGGTTCTGCAGTGCCTCCATGTAGGACTTGCGGAAAAGCCGGCGCGACTCGAAGGCCGCAGAGTCTCTGGGATGCCTCTTGCGAAGGCCGGGATTGCTAAGGTCTGTGCTGAACGAGAGGATTTTGTTGCCGATTCCGCCTCGAATGCATCCCTGATCTGGGCTGCCCAAGGTGGGCGTCTGGGGAAGGGAGTTGGGACTCTTTTGCAAGGGCGAATCCTCCGAGTGCAGGGAGCTGATGCCCATATCCGTGAGGCTCCGGCTGAGGACTGGCTCAGACACGGTGGACTCAGCGCCCAAGGAGTCTCGGGAACTGAGCGTTCCTGTGGATCCGTGGGTGCTGCAGGTGCTGAGCTGACCCCGCAGGGTCCCGCCGCTGCTCCGCGCCTGCATGATTGCGTCGGCAGTGCTGGTCACGAACAAAGGATTGACCACGTTCTTCCAGGGTGTTCGGTAAACCACAGCGCCGGTACTGAGGAGGCAGTTCTGGAGAGGGTGCAGGTTGCGCTCATGCATTACATTCTGCAGGAACTCAGGTGTGAACACGTTGCCGTACATGCTCTCGGACACAGGGATCTCTGCGATGGCTTGCCCGCTCCCTGACAGGCATTTTATGACCAGTTTGGCAGCCTTGCGGCCTAAGGGAACCACTTGCAGGTAGAAATCTCCCTGCCGTAGACGTACTTTATGCAGGGGTGCAAGTTGCAGAACCACCTTTTCATGCAAACACAGTGGCCATCCCTCATGGTACAGCAACAGGCCTTTGAATCGCAGCTGTGGAAAATAAAAAGGATGAATTCATCAGATAAAAATGCCACTTTTCGTACAGGTACAAGCAACAATATGCAGTTATTCGCAGTTTGCAATTATTAATTTATTTCTGTCTTGAAGTAGATTTCAAGATACAAAAATATAATGATTTAAAACATTATGCAATTGTAAAATATATATTTTAAAGCCACCCAACAGAATTGCAAAAATGATACCTATTCTAAAACATAAAAAGGCAGCATACTGGCACTCAATTAGGGTGTCAGCAATTAACCATTTGAACCAGGGGGTTTATAGTAAATTAACCTAAAATTATTAGAAAAATCTTTTTCGTTAATTGGAATAAAATAAATGTTAACTGAAATAAAATAAAATAAAAACTTTTTATTTTATTTTAGCTCGTTCATTTCTCCTTTTCATTTAGCTCAACTTTATTATAAAATTAAAACTGAAATAAAAATGTATTTAAAAAATACATATATAGGCGTATTTAAAATAAACTGAATTACAAAAAAAAATTACTAAAACTTTAACCAAAATTAAAAAGAAAATGAAAATTATAAAAATGAAAATTATTCAAATTATTTTAAAAAAACTGTAATAGTACCTCAATGAAATTAAAGTAACACTGATTTGAAAAGCAACTAAAATCAGCAAATAAAATGAGAAAACATAAGGATTAAAATTTAAAAAGATTATGTAAAGTTCCATGCAGGGACTCAAATCATTCAGCCAATAAATAAATAAATAAATGTATTTATTTATTTTGTGGTGAACAAACAGACCAATCTACTACAATGAATCAGACTGCACAATATTTTTTTTGAGAGAGATTTCTGCACAGGCTATACAGCGTGAAAAAGGCATTTTATCATGGTACATCAAAAAAGAGCTTCGTTATTTAGCTACTGTAATGCTACTATAAAAACAATTCATTTAGTAGCGTTGTTAGTTGTTAGACTCCCTGACGCTGCTGTATAATGATACTGATGATGCAGCAGGAACATGTAAGTTTCAGCACGCTGTGACTCCCTCAAAGATCATGTCTGAGTTAAATGAGACTGCTGAGAGCCCTCGTCTCAGAGCAATAACAGCAGCGCTGAATACAGGAGGAGCGTAAGGTTTCAGCTATGTGCTCACACAGCGCTAACCTGCAGAAATACAAAGCCTCCCTGAGCAGGTCTTTCATTTCAGCCTGATCCTCTTTGCCAAGTTCACTGCAGTGAGCTCACAACACGCTCTGTTTGGGCTGTTTATCACAGCAATACTGAACCCTCTTTCAGCCTGAAGTATTCCTCCTCCCTCTCATGTTCCCACTCTCGCAAGATTTCTCTCTGGGAGACTTTAAATGGCTTGAACATGTTTAGCTGCAGCGCTATGGATTTCAACAACAATATCTGAAGAAGAGACAAAATAATAAAATATTCAGCAAACCTGCGTGAACCGCATTACCAGGCCACCAATACATAATATCGAGTTTAAAGATTGCATCACCATGCAGGTTCCATAAATAAATAAGTAAATAAATAAGTTGTTTTTATTCAACAAGCATGGACATTATGCATAATGTAAATACATAAATACATATAAACAAAAACAATTAATCAAACAAACAAATAAATATTTATTTATTTGGATATGCATGTAAATGTAATATATATAATGCACATAAAACATTTATTTATTTCCATGCTTGTCAGAATAATATTTTTATTATATTATGATATATACATTATATTATATTTATATTTATTATTTTAGCATCCAAAATGAATAATATGTTTTATTTGCATTAATGCACCATACTTTGCATTCATATTCTAAAATAATAAATAAATAAACAGTAGCTTGTACTAAGCCTACACAATGTCTGAAACTTTAATACGAGCAACTTCTTGGTGTATTTGCCCTCCATCATGGATTGCTTGTTTGATATGCCTCATTATAAGTTGCTTTGGGTATAAAAGCGTCTGCGAAATTGAATACAATTTAATACTTCTAAAGCTTTTATTAACATTTGTTTCTGGTTTTTAACATTTACTAAATATTAATCATTAAAAAGTAGTGTAAACTAATTATATTTATATAGATAATATTTAATTACAATAATAAGATATTTGCTAATTAAAAATAATGTGATTTCTATTAGTAGACATTGCCCACTGTTTTTATTGACTTTTTATTGAAATGCTTCTGTGAAAATGCGTCGGCTGAAGCTGACAGTACTCACACAGGCCTCCTGTTTTATTATCTGCAGGATTCTCTTGGCGGGCAGCAGGAAGTCAATGAAGCAGTGCAGGCCGTCTCCGCGGTACTGTCTCTCCACGACACTGAAGAGCTGCCACAGGACGGTGGCCGCCGACGCGCTGAACGGAGGATACAGAGCCGATAACACGCTCTGAATGCAGCGGTCCAACGACTCTGAGTCCTGCAACAGATCACACGATCAGAGTCATTCTCGGCTTTTACCACAAACATTTACTGTACTGTACATTGTATGAGTTTTGTTATAAAATTTTAAATATAAAACTTTGTTTCATATCAAAAGCAATAAAGCTTATTGTGATTATTGGATAGAAGTTGCGCTACAAATAATGTTTTTAATTGAAGATGTATGGGATGTATTATGATTTCTGTATGGATGGATTAGATAAATAGATAGATAATAGATAGATAGTAGATAGATGAGAGAGATGATGGATAGATCGATGGATTAGATAGATAGATAGATTAGATTAGAAGATGATGATAGATAATAGATAATAGATTATAGATAGATTAGATGATAGATAATAGATAGATGATAGATAGATAGATAGATAGATAATAGATAGATAGATGATAGATAGATGATAGATGGATAGATGGATAGATGGATGGATAGATGGATGGATATAGATGGATAGATGGATGATAGATAGATTTATAGATAGATAGATAGATATAGATAGATAGATAGATATATAGATAGATGATAGATAGATAGATAGATTGATTGATAGATGATAGATGATAGATAGATAGTAGATAGATAGATAGATAGATAGTAGATAGATAGATAGATAGATAGATGAGATGGATAGATAGAACGATAGATAGAACGACAATGATAGAATGATAGATAGAATGATAGAATAATCATCGATGATCCGGAATAGATTATAGATAGATAGATAGATTGATAGAATGAGCTAGATAGATAGATAGATAGATAGATAGATGATAGGCTAGAGAGATCGAATCGATAGATACGGATAAATAATAGATAGATAGCTTAGAGATAGATAGATAAGATAGATGAATATGATAGATTATAAGATAAAGATAATAGATAGAAGATAGATGAATATAGAGAGATAGATAATAGATAGATGGAAGATGGATAAGGGATAGATAGAAGATGATATAGAGAGATAGATAATATATAGATAGATAGATTATAGATTAGATAGGATAGCTAGATAGATAATCGATTATAGATATAGATAGATAGAGATAGATAGATAGAAAGATGGATAATGTATAGAGCGAGGAAGATAATAGATAGTAGATAGTAGATAGATAGATAGATAATAGATCGATGAGAGATAGATAGATAAGATAGATAGATAGATAGATAATAGATAGAAAGATAGATAGATAGAAAAATAGATAGATAGATAGATAGAAGATAGATAGAAAGATAGATATAGAGTGGGATACAGTATAGATAGATAGATAGATATATAGAGAGATAGATAGATAGATAGAGACAGACAGATAGATAGACAGATAGATAGATAGATCATGATAGATGGATATATAGATAGATATATAGATAGATGGATAGATAGATAGATGATAGATGATAGATAGTCAGATGATAGATAGACTTATAGATAGATTGATAGATAGATAGATAGATAGATAGAGAGATAGATGATAGATAGATGATAGATAGATGATGGATGATAGATAGATGATGGATGATAGATAGATGATGGATGATAGATAGATGATGGATGATAGATAGATGATGGATGATAGATAAATAGATAGATAGATAGATAGATAGATAATAATAATATAGATAGTAGATGATAGATGATAGATAGAATAGAAGAGTGATAGATCGATCAGTGGGGGAAAAAAGTATTTAGTCAGCCAGCAATTGTGCAAGTTCTCCCACTTTAAAAGATGAGAGAGGCCTGTAATTTTCATCATAGGTATAACTCAACTATGAGAAACAAAATGAGAAAAAAAATTCAGAAAATCACATTGTAGGATTTTTAAAAGAATTAATTGGTAAATTCCTCGGTAAAATAAGTTATTTGGTCACCTACAAACAAGCAAGTTTTCTGGCTCTCACAGACCTGTAACTTTTTCTTTAAGAGGCTCCTCTGTCCTCCATTGGTTACCTGTATTAATGGCATCTGTTATCAGTATAAAAGACACCTGTCCACAAACTCAAACAGTCCTACTCCAAACTCCACCATGGCCAAGACCAAATAGCTGTCAAAGGACACCAGAAACAAATTGTAGACCTGCACCAGGCTGGGAAAACTGAATCTGCAATAGGTAAGCAGCTAGGTGTGAAGAAATCAACTGTGGGAGCAAATATTAGAAAATGGAAGACATACAAGAACACTGATAATCTCCCTCGATCTGGGGCTCCACGCAAGCTCTCACCCCGTGGGGTCAAAATGATCAAAAGAACTGTAAGCAAAAATCCCAGAACAACACGGGGGGACCTAGTGAATGACCTACAGAGAGCTAGGAGCAAAGTAACAAAGGCTACCATCAGTAACACACACTGCGCCGCCAGGGACTCAAAGCCTGCAGTGCCAGACGTGTCCCCCTGCTTAAGCCAGTAAATGTCCAGGCCCGTCTGAAGTTTGCTAGAGAGCATTTGGATACCAGAAGAGGATTGGAGAATGTCATATGGTCAGATGAAACCAAAATATGACTTTTTGGTAAAAACTCAACTTGTCTGTTTGGAGGAGAAAGAATGCTGAGTTGCATCCAAAGAACACCCTACCTACTGTGAAACATGGGGGTGGAAACATCATGCTTTGAGGCTGTTGTTCTGCAAAGGGACCAGGACGATTGATCCGTGTAAACGAAAGAATGAATGTGGCCATGTATCGTGAGATTTTGATTGAAAACCTCCTTCCATCAGCAAGGGCATTGAAGATGAAACGTGTCTGGGTCTTTCAGCATGACAATGTTCCCAAACACACCGCCCGGGCAACGATGGAGTGGCTTCGTAAGAAGCATTTCAGTGTCCTGGAGTGGCCTAGCCAGTCTCCTGATCTCAACCCCATAGAAAATCTTTGTAGGGAGTTGAAAATCCGTGTTGCCCACGACAGCCCCAAAACAATACTGCTCTAGAGGAGATCTGCATGGAAAATACCAGCAACAGTGTGTGAAAAACCTTGTGAAGACTTACAGAAAAAACATTTGACCTCTGTCATTGCCAACAAAGGGTATATAATAAGTATTGAGATGAAATTTTGTTATTGACCAAATACTTATTTCCAACCATATTTGCAAATAAATTTCTTTAAAAATCCTACTATGTTATTTTCTGGATTTTTTTTTTTTTCTCATTTTTTCTCTCATAGTTGATGTATACCTATGATTAAAATTACAGGCCTCTATCATCTTTTTTTAAGTGGAGACTTCACAATGGTGCTGACTAAATACTTTTGTTTTCCCCCTGTAGATAGGATAATAGATGATAGGATAGATGTCCAACTGAATTACCATCCCGTTAAAACACATTCAAATTGTCGAATTTAAGTGTAAATGTTGATTTAAAGAATGCATGAGGAAGGCCCAATTTAAAAATACATTAAAAAAAAATAAAATAAAATAAATTATTAAAAATGAGTTCAGCTCTCAAAACGTGTTTTTTTGGGCCAATCCTTAAAATTAATTTTCATGCTGAAATTTTGTTTGTCACTAATTTTACTGTAGGAACACAATGAAGCATCACTTCCCGTCGTTATAACCGATCAAACACCAATTGATGTGCATACAGGGGATAGAGTAAAGATGTCAGCAATGTTGTTTTTTGTTTGGTTAGTGAGACGGCTTGATGGTCCAAGTTTCATCCCCCAGTTCCAGTTACAAAACACAAACAGCAGTAATGTAAGGAGTTCGCGTCGAGCACGATGTGAGACATGAAACACCTGCCAATGTACGCACCGACTGGAGACAAGTAACAGGCTGGATGGAAAATCCGTCCCTACTGCAGACTACATCATAATCGGTGGAGCAGATGGACTTTCCAACGTATGTATCACGCCTATCCTACCTTAACACCAAACCGTATACCTTGGACACTCACTTTAGGTTAAAGTGCCAGTTCCACCTAAAGAAAATTTACTCACGCATCAGTCCATCAAAAAACAGTAGATGTTTTTGCTTAGTATAACATGAAAATATTTTTTAGCTGACACCTGCTCTTGCTGATTCATAAGTCAATGGCACCACACTTTGAGAGTCAAAAAAGGCATCACAGAATGAATCCCCGTGACTCCTGACGATATATTGAGGTCTTACGAAGCGAAACAATCAGTCTGTGCAAGAACCCAGTGCAACTGTTTCGTCACCAGTTCATGTACGTAATCACACAATGACATAACGTATACGCAATTATATTATTAAAGCACCCAATAATGAAGAGAAATGTGGATGTTTTATGTGTCTAAAGCATATAAAGTGAATAAACTAGTCTTCATCAGCTCACCGTGACTGTTGGAGGAACTGGAGTATTGAATGATTCATTCATCATAGGATCAGATTTGCTGCTATTTCAGCTCATTTCCAGTCGCAGTGACTGTCATGCGTCGCACTTGAACTGTTTCAGGCGCTTCAGTTCGATTTTAGAAACTCAAACCCCTTTAAAAAACCGGTTTTCAAGAATGAACGCGTTTGTTAACCGACACTCCACTCCGACCGTTTCGCCTGAGGCTCTGGATTACAGGTGATAATGTAGTAAATAATGTTAAGTTTCTTGCACAGACTGATCGTTTCGCTTCATAAGATCTCAGTGTATCGTCAGGAGTCACGGGGATTCATTCTGTGTTGCCTGATGTGCTTGTTGACTCTTAAAGTGACGGTAGCCATTGACTTGCATTTTATGAATCACCAAAAACCACGGTTTTCAGCTAAAAATCTTCTTTACTGTTCTACTGAAGAAAAAAGTCATCTACATCTTGGATGGTCTGAGGGTGAGTAAATTAACAGCTAATTTTAATGTTTGGGTGAACTATCCCTTTAAATAGGCAGGGGAGTGGAGAAAATGGAAATGAACTTGTTTGAGTTGAGTTGCAGACGGGGAAAAGCCCAGGAAAAATCCCCAGCAAAGCTCTGACTTTAACTCTCGCTGTTTGTTCTGCTCTGTTTGCCTTGTATTACACAATGACAATGTCCCGTCCACATGCGGTCACTCCTCCACAGGGCAGCCTTTGTTTCATTCTCCTGCAGAAAGTCTTTATTAGCGCTCTAGGAAATTAAATCACTCAGCCACATTAGCTGGGCTGCAGCTAAGGAATAATCACAGCGCTCAAACTGCAGGGAAGAGCAGAACCGCCGTTTGGAGGAAAGGTTAACAATGGGAGGAAAGGCAACATGATTTCTAACATAGTTAAACAGTACTACTGGAGCAGTGGGAAGCCATATTTGCTGCGCACCCGGGTCTCACCTCAGTCGTGGTTTTGAGGGTGAAAGAGAGTGCTGTACATTCATTCTCCCCACCTACAATCCCTGTTGGTACCGCGACTCGAACCCTCAACCTTTGGGTTACAAGTCCGACTGTAACATTAGGCCACGACTGCCAAAAAATAGCCACAAAATAGCAGCTTGGGCAGGGCAGGATTACGGACCGGTCCAGAGGGACGAGGGCCTCGGGGCCTCAGGCCACATGACTCAAGACTACCAAAGTAAACTGAATAACACACACACACACATGTATATATTTATAATTGAGCAATATCACACGATAGCCTGTTGCGATCTGTGTATTCGTCACGCTGTGATTCGGGACATCGGCCTGCTGAATTATATCTGTACCTATATACAACCATCCCGTCTACGAGTGTGATATTGCGTTTATGTGTGCAAATATATAAGAAAAAAAACAACGAAGTGTATCTAAAAACCCTATTTTGTGCAGAAATACGTCCTTCCGCAACGGATTCAAATAGTTTGTCAGTTTAACAACTGAGCTCAAGGTCCGTTACTAATTCAAGACATTACTTTAGAACTTTAGTAAGAAGGAACGTTGAGTTTGCTTCATTAAAAGCTTATTGTATCACTGTAGTAAAAGCTCACTGTATTATGTGGAGTATGATGAGAGATTGACCGAGCGAGTGTGATTGCCTGCATCAGATACAGCATTCATTCTTCAGCTCAATCTCATATTTACAATAAAACATTAGTTTGAATGTCCGTTGAGTAAAGCGATATCTTTGTCGTACTGTCCTTTCATCTGATAAGGGTGATTTCCGATGACAGCGCTGCTCAGTGCATTTGTTAACTGCATCTTACAAGCTGTTATTAAAAGTAAAAATAACTTCCATTTCAGTCTCTTTCAATATAAAAGTCTACTTTTGACTCGTAAAACAGTCTCTTGTCGCCATCTAAAGGCGAAACAATGTCACAAAAATCACACACACACACACACACATACGTTGCCCAATACTAAAATACTACTATTATTTATATAAAATATTTATTGAATAATAATTGAAAAGTTGCTAGGCAATTCAGTCAAAATTATAAAGACAGCGTTCTGATATAAGATACAGCATTGAAATTATATAAAATAGAACGGTGTCAGTGATTTTGCCCTCAGCCAAAACATTTTGCTCTGGAACAAATAATAGATTTACTGATACCAAGACTGCCCTTTAGATTTACCCAAAACGAATTTACATCCATGTTTAACCCCACTATATAACATCAGAGCCAGCGGTGCTTTCAGAAGATCCTGGCCGAGGTGAGGCTGCTTCGGCGGTTTTCATGAGCGCTAACGCCCTGACGCCCTGGAGCTCACAATCTCCGAAACGTCAAAGCAAATCTTAAATAGACTTTCTATCTATCTATAGAATCATATTTATTTATTTTTTATTATATGGATATATTATTTTTGTGTGGTTTGAAAATTAATCGAGTTAATTACCACACACACACACCCACACACACATATACAATTATAATTTATAAAAATAATATTTAAAATTGATTCAAAATGAATGATATAAATTGGTAAAGTATATGTAAATTACATTCATCTCATTTTTTTTTACGTTTTTAAACATTTTATTATTATTAAATTTTCAGATAAATAAATATTTTTACTATATTAATATTAGTTTTCAGTGTTTTGCTGCATTTTTTTTGTGCAGTTATATTGATATCAAAATTAATTTGATTTTAATTTGATTTATTTTAATATGTACATTTTAAGACACCCCTACTAAACAATGTTTTATTTTGAAAATATATTTATATGTTCACATATATTCAATACATATTCAAAAGTATATAGAATATGAACATTATCAAGACACCCCTAAATTAGCACCCCTAACAAGACACCCTACTACATAACCTTTTATTCTGACTTCCCTTTATAGGGTTAAAAGATTAAAGAATGTGGTTTGATGCCCCTCTAAAGGGTTCTGGCATGAGTGGGGTCTGAAGACCGGCCCGGGCTTGAAGATCTTTTGAACAACATGTTTTAACCTGAAAACTTTAGTGTTTGGTCTAAACTACAAGCTGTATTTCAGGACGGCCTGCAACTACATATCTCGTGCACCCCCCAAACACCACTTTCAAAGCCTGAGAAGACTAAACATACAGCTGGAAGACAGCACTGGATGGAGGACTTCAAGAAAGCTGGAGATAAGTGTGGCTTTGAAGATGAAAGATTAAATAAGACTGGGCAGACGAGAGCTTCAGATGCATTTCCATAACCTTGAAGAATTTATTTCACCTGGCTGAAGCCAGTAAAAGAGCTTTTAATAGCAGCCAAAGCACCAGTGTGGCTCAGAGGAGATGTGTGGGATCTGGTCTGCCCTCTTTGATGGTGTTTATGGTGATGGTGGAGGTGCTGGATCAGACCCAGACCCGCAATTGTATCTAAATGACGTGGAGTCCAGGTGCCTCGCTGCTGCTCTGCTCTCGATTAAAACAGACGAACATCTGCTTCAAAACCGCACGAGTCAAACATCTCCATTCCTACTGCTCACACTCATGACCTGAACTGCATCATTTGCACCAAAATCATGCAGCTTGTTGAGGAAAGGTTTACTTTTTAAAAAAACAATTCCACAGACTTACATTGAAGGAGAGACCAACATTAAGAAACCATCATTCAGAACACCATAGCAACACCCTAGCAACCATCCAGAGCACCATAGCAACTACCTAGAACACCATAGCAACCAAAGAATACCCCAGAAACCTAATAAAAAAGTTTGGAATAATTAAGATTTTTTAATGTTGTCTCACAAGGCTGCATTTATTTTATCAAAAGTGCAGTAAGAACAGTATGTGAATATATTGTAAAATGTAATTTAAAGCTGAATTTTCAGCATCATTACTGTAGTCTTCAGTGTCACATGATCTTCAGAAATCATTCTAATATGCTGAAATATATATTGTTTGACATGTAAAAATCTCCCTTAATTCTCTAACTTTTAATCATACACTAAAAAAGTAGATATTTTTCATCATATATATTTTTTACTATTACCACACAACATATATATATCTATATTATATATAGTTATTTTATTATTATTTTTTTATTTTATTTAACTTACTAAAATAAGCATTGATTTTTTTAAAGTTTTCTTTGACTTCTATGACTTTTACAGGCGTGGAAACAACAATTTTAAACTTTTCCAAGAGCGTGGGAACTCTGAACAGACCACTAAAGATGCATTTTTAACAATCGTGCCACCACTGGGGGGGGGGGATTGATGCTCTAATAGAGCTGAGCTCCACTTAAACAGCTTTTACTGCAATGCAAACATACAGTCAGTAAGCAGGAGCTGTGAATTCCCAAACGTAGCCGCTCTAAACGACCCTGACAGTCTGACGGGAAGGGCATCTGTTGGACTGTCTTTCTCCAGTGTGTTTTGTGGGTCAGGAAGACAAAGGCCTCGCGCACCGGCTCTCCAGCAGAGCATGAAGTCTGAAGCCGTGGGAGTAAAACAGGAGCGAGTGGCTTTGCTGATGGAGCACAGGTTACTGAGAGCCGCCTCATACGTACAGGTGTCAAAGCAGCTTTAACGCCTCTCTAAAGCATCTGATGACAAATGCATGATTGTGGAGAGGGAAAAACACAATGGGTCGGCAGCAGGGGTCCGACGACTCGGATACGTGACGCTGAACTGAACTGGCTATTTAAAAAACATCTGTGAAGTCATCAGAAAGCTTCCTGAACTGTTTACAGACTTGCTGTATTCTTCTAAAAATAAGTGAATACATATTTACGTTTATCCATTTAGCACGTTTTATCCAAGAGACTTACAAATGAGAAATGCAAACAGAGCAATTTAAGGAGATTAAAAATAAAAATGTTTTTTTTAATTTTTTACAAATATTATATATAAGTTTAAATATTTTAAAATTATTACAGTTTAATTGAATGTAAAAAAATTAATCTTGGAAAATGGAATAATATGGGCCAAACAGTCAGGTATATTTGCACCATTATATAAATAAAAATGTTTTAATAAATAATAAATATCCCATTTTACCATTATTTTGATTTGCATTGTAAAAATGTCATAAAATAGACTGTATCTTATTGTAGATATATATATTAGATATATATTATATATATATATATAAATGGGAATGTTAATTATATTCATATAATATATATTGAATGATTCTTTAGTACATATATATTAATACAATCTTTCAAAATAATATTCAAATTGATGATAATAATTTAAAGCATCTTTATTATACGACAAACTACAATTATTAAAAATGAAACAAATAAACTATTTTTATTTATTTTTACTATTCTAATTTAAATATATAAAGATGAATAATAAATCATATAATAATAATATGATTATTCACATCTTTATACCCCATGCAATAATTGTGTCTGTGTGTTAAGCTTACAATTATTAACTGCAATTATTTGCATATCATCAGCCAAATAATGCTGACGTCCTTCAGTCTGAAAGCGGCACCTGATGTGACTGGCAGCTGCCGAACAGATTGACGTCTACAGATGGAATGTCCATTGACTCTCTGAGGACAAAAGCCACACGCAGCTGTTCTCAAACAGGTTCTGTAGTGAATCTCCGAGCGATGACACAACAACACAAACACACAGAGCAAACCCAGAGCTCACACAGACACCGCAAGCAAACGATCAGTGATTACGAGACGAGTTAAAGTGCTGTAATTGAGGGATCAATTCAAGACGCCGCTCCCATGATGTCTGGATTACAGCACAAAAGACTAAACCGAGTCCTAATGCCACTCATTACCAAACAGTTCGAGTCAAACTATGTTAACACTGTGCTTACAGACTAGCTGCCTCAAAACATGGATCAGTATATCCCTAAACAGCCATTAGAATTAGCACAGGATTCCTGAAAACTCCAGTCAAGACAACAGAGTTGGTTTCAAAGCAGCTTCAACAGTATTAAATGGAAAAATAACAGAATCAATCATGCAAACTTTCTGCAATGTAAAGATAGCATAGTGTCATTATTCATCTCAGTTCAGGTCAGTGTTGATTCAACTCAATTCAAAAACCATGTCAATGTTGCAAAGTTGTCAATTATGAACAAATTTGATTCAGCTTTAAAGCTGTTTCAATCAATTCAGATAGTGTCAGTGCTGTCAAATCTATAATATTGCTGAATTTTAAGTGTCTTTTAAACAAAAAGACAACCAAAAAGCCATGTAAATATGTTTATGATGGTGCATTTCCTCATTTGCAACTCACTTTGGATAAAAGCATCTACTAAATGAATAAATGTAAATATACCACACTACAGTCACAGTATTTTTAAGTGATTTTATTATCATAGTTTTCGTTAATATTTTGAATTAGATTTTTTTCTTAAATTTTCTGCTTTCATGTTCATTTTAGTTAAAGTTGTAGTCATTTTTTTTTTAAATATGTCTATGAAGTTTTAATTAATTTATATTTCAGTTTTAGGTTTTTTAGTACATCAAGCTAAACTAAATGAAAATGAGAAACGGTGCCTTGGAAGCTAGCTGAAATCAAATAAGAGCAAGTTTTTATTTTATTTCACTTAACTTTTATTTTATTTAAAGTATCAAAAATGTTTTTATTTATGGTTTCAGTTATCTATAATAACCCTGCTGTCAGAAAAGACTTTTCCTGTTTGATAGGACCATCACAATCCCAATAGAAAGTGGTGAATGCTTTCTTCATTTAAAGTTCAATGCAATTCATAAGCGATGTCGAATGCAACCCGCAGCAGTGCGGCGCTTACCTTTATACTCAGGTAATTATCGCAGCTCCGCGACTTCACTCTGGAGTGCATAGTGCTCCGCGTCCGCATTCAGGGCTCAAGAAAGTAGATAAACCATAAATATGCAAATAAATAAATAGGTTAAGTTGATTAATCCAGTATAAGTCCATGCAGAGAGGGATTTGGGTCCTCTGCGCCCATGACTGGGTCAGCCGGTGTGTCTCTGCACTAGTGGGAAGTTTGAGAGAGAGACAGAGAGAGAGAGAGCTTCGGCCCTCCTCCCAGCGTGGCTCCTGTGGCCTCTCCCTGCTGGATAATGCATACTGATGCAATTTCCTTTAGCGCTGAGAAAACACACCATCTGAGCTGCACACAGGCACCACAACACCCCCGTCCACAAGTGCCCTGCAGGGGAACAAACCTTTACTACCCCCTCCTCTCTCGAGCGGCCGGAGCCTCCCCCTCTTTGTCCTGACAAAACAAATGCACTAGGGTTTCAGCTTATGCTGTCGCTTTTGTCAAAGAAGGAGGGAGAAAAGAAAAAGAAGACAGAAAAAGAAACAAAGACATCAGGGGCACTGCCATCGGGCGGGGCTCGGGTTCATCTCGAAATCCAATAGTGCTGCGCTCAATCGCGCTAATCCAAAAAACTAGCGCGACACAAACTAAGCCGGACGATGTTTATTTTCAACGGTGCAAAAAAAACCAACAAACAAACAACACGTCTAAATCTAATGCATTAAAACGTATTTTTATAATGCATTGTATGAATACATCTATTCATTGTTACACATTTAGAAAGTGTGATGCATTAAAACACAGGACAAACAATTACATAACACGGACTCTTCAAATATATATAATAATGCATTTTAAATTAGGTTACAATTATTTGGGTCACAATATGCATTCTTTTATAATGCATTACACGTAAAGGCTTCAGGTGTTACTGAATTTAAATCCCCAAATAAAAATCTCCATTCATACTTCTTGACAGCCTTGTGATTAAATGGAGAGCAAACAGAGACTCTTAAGAGTATTAATATCAACACAGAAAAAATATATTTTTTATATATACATTTGCTTCTCCTTGACATTTCTCATTCGAACACTGTAAAAAATGATTGTGATTTTAACCGTAAAAGACTGTAAAAATGCTACACTAAAAACCTTGGTTAACAGTAAGTTTCCATAATATATTCAGTGAATAAATGTAATTACTGTAAATGTATATTTTAACAGTACAATACGTGAAAAAGAAAAAGTCACTGGATAATTTACAGGAAAATAAAATGTAAAATGACCCACTCCCAGAATTCCCTGCATGGCACTTCATAGTTTGTTTTTTTGTTGAAATAACATGTCTTCTTAGTTTTTTCTTATCAGTTGTGTACATTAGGGTTTTTAAGTTACATCTATGTTGTTTTTATAAAACATGTTTTATGCAATGATTTGCCGTAGCCATGTGTGTTACCATGATGGTGTTTAGTGTTTGTGTGAATGACCTTCTATATAAAATTATTTCCATCCTCCGCTCGAGAAAAGCTGTTGGGAGCTGGATTCAGCAGTGACTTTCTCATCACCACCTGTGTTTGGTGGTTATCAGGTGTTTCAAAAAAGGTACAAAAAAACAGTATTTGGACTTCAATAGGTTGGTTTATTAACATTACATCAGTTAATGAAATACGGTATTTTATTGTGAAGTCAAGTCTGTAAAACCTAAAATGTTGCTACCATATTATTTACGGAGAAGTTCTGGCAACCACAGCTGACGGTACTTTACCGTAAATGTCACAGATTTTTTTTTTACAGTGAATCTAAATATTAACACACAAAACAAAAATCAATTTATTTTGTATGTTAATATTTCGATTATTTTAAGAGGATTTAAGACTTAAGAGTCTCCATTTATTCTCAATGCTGTCAAGGAGAATCAATTGAGATATACAGTATGTAAAAACGATTTGTTTTTGATTTATGTTGATTGTTTCTCGTTGACAGCATTGAGATTAAATGGAGAGCACTCTTAAATCTTAAATGTTTGTTTTAAAGAAAAAGAAATCTCACAGTGCGTCTCCTCCAGAGTTTCAGAGAAGATCTCAAACTGTGTTCAAAGATAAAGATCTCAGGATGAACTCAAACAGTAAAAGTCCCTAAACCAGAGCTGACATGAATCATAGGTTATCTGCCAGTTACACACACCCTAATAAGTTAGCAGAACTCATAAAACTGACTTACACTGACTTAAAAGAGCAAACAAACTTAAGTTAGCAGAACTTCAGATTTAGATTTTCACGCACACGTGCACGTTAATCGCACTTAACTTGAAAAACTGATTATCATCTTGACTGGAAAGCAGACTGGAAAGAGTTTGTGTAAATGCTGAGGATCTGCATGCTTGTCTGCGCGCGGCACACCTGCGGCGAGCGCGTGGAAAGCGTGAACATGTCCACACACTGCCATGGATTGTGTAACTCCAAACATGTCAGAGTCGTCCATTACCACCCTAAAGATCCGCCAGACCTCAACCAGGTCATGCTAAGCCGAGAGAATCACGTTAAACGTCTGGATGTGCACACAGGAGTCAGTGTGCTGTGGCTAATCATGTTAGAAGAGCTGGATTCGTGACACACAGCATTAGTCACATGACATCTCTGAGTCTCAAGGATTTAAGTCAAACTCAGCTGATATCATAATATGTTTTTGTAAATATTTGCCACAGTTCATCATTATGAGGTAATCTGAATCTAAACGATCTAATGACTTGTTTAAGCAATAGTTCAGCCTCACTCTACAGTACACTCTTAAAAATAAAGGTGCTTCACGATGCCACAGAAGAACCTTTTTGTCTAAATGGTTCCACAAACAACCTTTAACATCTTTTACCTAGTAACTTTCTGTTTCACAAAAGCTTCTTTGTGGCGAAATAAGGTTCTTCAGATTATAAAAAGTTAAGAAAGAGATGCTTCTTTAAATAACCTTTGTTTGAATGGTTCTTTGTGGAACCAAAAATTGTTATTTTATGGCATCGCTTGAAGAACCTTTTGAAGCACCTTTATTTTTAAGAGTGTACATGCAGCACTTTGACAGTTTATAGTCACTAAAAACACCATAAAAGTCAAATATGTGTGCTGTTCCTCTCATAAAGGTATCATATGACTTTGGAAGACTTGGGATATTGTGCCAGTGCATCATTGCAATATTATTATAGTTTTATCAATAGTTTGAATCAGTTTTTATTTATTTGACATTCCGGTTTTATATAAATACATAATAATTATATATATCTATACAAGTTTTAGTTTTTTAGTTATTTTAGCACTTGAAGTTAAACTAAAGGAGAAATGTTGTTTGAGCAACAATACAATAAGTTTTTAGATTGTATTTCAGTCATTGATGGATTTTTTTTTTACTAGTTAATTTTCTGTTTATTTATTTAAATGGGACAAAAAATCGTTTTAAAAAAAATTTTTTTTTAATTTTTATTTCAGTTTGTTAACTACAATAATGCGTTATTGTGCCCACAAAACTGATATGGTAATGTTATAATGCCTACGGTGTTTTTGGAAAGTCATTGTCACTATGAACGCTGCTGATATAATGGAAAAAAGAAAACCATTCCACCCCACATTAAGCATTGGGCCAGCGGATTCTATACCAAAGCTACATTACATTGGGCATTCACACAGCAATATGACCATTTGATCATTCTGTGCATACTCGGTATCGAAACCCACAACCTTGCGGCCACTTTGTTTGAGCTATGGACCCGATGAGGACTTCTTACAGATTTGGGATGAGGTACAATAATGCTAGAACTGAGTCAGGGTCGGTATGGGTTTCGATTTACCAGGGATGCATGGACTGATCAAATGTTAGGACTGTGATGCAACATGTAATCGATTGGATTAAAAAGCATTCTGGCAAAATGCATCATGTTGACATTGCACTAAGTTGAATTTATGCGCACACACACACACACACACACACACCACTAAAACAGGACACAGGAAAAAAACGGCCTTCTGGGATCTGATGGGTATTTACGGAGTTAATAAACACTGATATCGTATCTTCTTTCAGCATCCAGGTATTAAAAAGCCATAAATTCATCCTGTTCCACTAAGAGGTGTTCTTTCACAAAATACCAAGGACTCCTTCACAAATCCACTTCTATTTTACAAAATCAAGTTTTTAATGTCAAACTCTGCGGAAGAAACTTACAAATACCTGTTAGTGCAGCTTTGATGATTGCTTTTATTGTCCTCGTTTGTAAGTCACTTTTGATAAAAGCATTTGCTAAATGCATAAATATAAATGTAAATGTAAATTACATAAAATCCTAAAGATCCACCTGAACAAAGGGAATCAGAGAAGACACTATTATTATGGAAACAGGAATCACACTAAAAGAGCTCAGCACTCTAAATGATGCAACTGTACCAGTCTTCTTAAACTCTTGAACATTTATTTGTAATTAGTCTCAATATTTTGCAATAAGTTTATCCAATAAAATATAAATACATAAACACAGACTGATATATATATATATGATATTTATTTTTGTATTGCAAAAAAGTTCTATTGCCAAATATTTAGAAAAATATAGTGATTTTATACTATAATAAAAACATTTAAAATTAAGAAATAAAATGAAAAACTAAACATTTAATTAATTAATAAAATAACTTTATATATTTAGAGATATTCATTAATTCATGGAAATAGAAGATCCACACAAATAATATATATTTGTTGATTTTTATAGAATTAATATATACAACATAATTAATTATCTATAATTACAAGTATTGATTGTCTTTAATCTGGATTTGATTATTTATAATTGCGCAATGCTTATGGGTGAAGAGCTAGCAGTCACAAAGGATTGGAAGTACCCACAGTCTGTAGATTTCTTGCCTGAAAACAACACTTTAATGTTGTGATTTGGTTAGTTCCAGGTTTAAACTTTTCTACGGAGAAATATGGATGAATAGGGAGAACCATGTTGGTTTTTACGGCTTCAATTGCGGTTTTCCTTCAAGTATCTTGAGACCAACAAGGCAGTGCGGCATGATTTTACTATTCTTATCTTGAGGGATAAAGTTAGAGGTTCAGAAGCAACTTGAGAATTACACAGTAGACGTCACATCATAAGCACTCTGCTTTGGTACATCAAGCGGCAACTCAACCAAGAACAAAATATGGATCCATTACAAGTGAAAGTCATGGCTAAGTCTGACGTATGCGGTTTCGGCGAATAAAACGATGCTAACAGGCAGCCACTATTTGCCTTGTTGCAAACAGGTAATGAGGAGGAATATAAAAACAGGAGAAGGCATCTGTTCACGTTATCTTGTTTTTCAAAAGGAACCCTGCTAAAAAAATCTCGAAAACGGTCCTTTAAACTTAGAAAGCCCCATTTTGTGAGATGCAGAAGAAAAACAGATAGGGGCTACCCGGAGACAGCGGACCTATGATAACAAATTAACATAAAATTAGTCCAATGGAAAGCCACAGCAAGCCCTGATCGTTTTTCCCATAATAATACAATCATGTGTTGCATAACCAGCAGTGATCGTGTCCAATCATGAGGTCAGACCTACAAGAAGCAGAAAAAAAAACAACTCTCCATACAAACCTCGTCTCAAAACAACCCCGAGAGTATTACAAAAAAGTACCATTTATATAGAATATATATGACATTAGTCTTTGGAGGAGAATGAGATGAGGACTAGAGAGGGAATCTAATGAAGCTATCAGAAAGATCCTGGTCATATTCTGCCAAAAAAACTAAAGAAAGGATATATGAAAATTTTATGGGTTGCTGCGTTCAGTGTAATTCAGTAGATTATTTATATATTTTATTCATATTTTTAATTTAGGTTAATTTTTATATTTTTAAGTTAAAGTATTTGATTTGGTGTGGAATAGTTTGCAATTTTTTAAAATTAGCAATAAATCTAGAGAATATAAAACAAAATCGATTTTATTGATTATTTATTTTATTTAATGCAAAAATTTCTATTGGGACAAAAATTGTATATATACATATATATCATATAGTGTGGTGTGTGTGTGTTATTTTTAACAAATATAATCAATAGTCAAGGCAATGTTGTAGCCATTTAAGAAAATGTTATTTGTTTATATTTTATGTTGAAATCATAAAATTAATTATGAAAAGAAAATATAATATGAAGGAAAGGACAATTATATGAAAAAAATTCGGTTTGCTGCTCAGGTAGTTTGGTCCATTTTTTAAAGTTTTTATAAATTAGTTTTAATAGTGTTTATTTTGTATTTTAGTTTTCGTTTTTAATTATAGTTCATTTCCTATTGGCAAATTTTTGTTATGACAACTTTTGTCACTTTATTAGTTTTTGTTTTGAATATTATATTTAGGTTTTTAGTTTTAGTTTTAGTTTTAGTTTTTTATAGTAATTTAGTGCTTCAAATTAACAACTTATCAGTTAGTAGCCAATGCAAACATTTTATATTTTCGTTAGTTTAAGTTAGTTATTTATTTAATGTATTAATGGTATTTTATATTTTAGCCAAGGGGACAAACAATTCTAATTTTGTGAGTTTGAAGTTTAAAAAAAAAAAATCTATTGATTTACATCACATGTAATATCTATTATTTCCATGAATTTCAGATGTATATTCATTAAACATTTTTTAAAAGGTTTTTGTTTACGGATTATCACCTTGTGCCAGATTATTTCAATTGAAACAAGAACTCTTAAATTCCGAATACAAAAAGTAGAAAAAGGCTGCCAAATGTAACTCATGTTTGCCGGTGCTCTGCTGCTAACAGAAAGAGTTTAAGCCCAATATTGATAACTATGGTGTTTACTATTACCATAAATGCATTTACACACACAGACAAAAAATCTATTCTTTTCTGCATTTCTCTCTCTCTAGCTTGCTTCCTATATAGCGTCTATAAAGACGAAATATTAATATTTTCAGCGCTTTGGATAAAAAGCATCTGACTAAAATGCTTGACCTGAATGAGACAGTATGCACGTCTCTGTGACTGACGTATGGCGTATGGGTCAGTCTGACATCAGTGTTTGCTGAGGAGTTTCTGTCCCGCACACAAACGCTCTCCCAGCCGAGGAATGTGACGCCCTCATCTCACTGCAGGCCACCCGCACTTTACTGCACTCTTCCTGAGCTTCCACACTCAAAGCTGCTGTCAGTCATCCGCTGCCTACACTTACATACGTCTGAATGCAACACAGCTCACAGCATTTATAATGTTACAGAAGATTCCATTTCAAATAAATGCTGTTCTTTTGAGCTTTCTGTTCATCTGTGAATCCTGAAAAATAAAATGCATCACAAAAATATTGTGCAGCACTGATAATAATCAGAAATGTTTCTTGAGCAGCAAATCAGCATATTATTATGATTTCTGAAGATCATGTGACACTGAAGACTGGAGTAATGATGCTGAGAATACAGCTGCGCATCACAGAAATAAATTACATCTGAACAGATATTAACAAAGAAAACAGCTGTTCTAAATTGTAATAATATTTCACTATTTTTACTGTATTTTTGTATCAAAGAGAGCAGCCTGGGTGAGCAGAAGAGATTTTAAAACATTATAAAAAACTTCCCAAACTTCTGTCCTGCTTCACCAGCATTATTTTTTTTTACCTCAACATTCTTTCTGTACACCAACAGAGGAGACAAAGCAATATGTCACCAATGCCCAATAAAAGTATTAGTAATAATAATCTAAATAAACAACTCATTAGCCAGAAAGCAGATTTATGGTTCATATATATATATATCGATTGTCAGCTAGAGCATTTTACAACAACGTTAAACACGACTCACCCAATCTAACCAAATCTGTTTTATTTACAACATTGCAATACAGATTTGACCCCATCGCCTATGCAATGATTCTGGAATATAAAGCACAATACTCACGAGGGTGAATCTGTAGGTCCAGCGGTCAGTGTGTGAATCCTCTCTAGATCCTGTGGAGGTGAGTCTGCAGACGTCAGGCAGAGAAACACACATTAGTGCTCTGAGCAGCTCACATGGCCTTGAGAAAACACACACAAACGGCACCCGCACAAGCACAGCAAACAATCCAACACTCTCACACACACGCACCACCCCACACCCATCACACACTTTCACACACACGCACACACAACCAAACCCTCCACACCACACACACACACACACACACACACACACACTCACACACACACACACACACACCACACACACACACACACACACACACACACACACACACACACACACACACACACACACACACACACACACACAAACCACACAACACACAAACACACAAACACACTCTACAACACTCACAACAAAAACACACAACAACACACACTCACCACACTCCACACCAACACCACCACACAACACACACTCACACACTATCACAAACACACACCACACACACACACACACAACAACACACACACGCACACTCTCACACACACACACACACACCCCCGTCTGGGAATCCAGTCTCCTCTGCTGTGGGAGTGTAAAGCACAGACAGAAGCCTGATATCAGACGGACGCGACTCGACCAAGGACGCTGATATGATACGATCCGAGTGTGTATTGTGTATTTTGGGAAACAGACTCAAATTATCATTATTGCTCAGAAGTTGCTCTTCCATAGCTAATGGAGCTCCGTTTAATTAAAGCGTCTCAAATGTTTCTCCTACAACTCCTTCTGGGAAATAAAAATGTGATAAGAAATAAAAAATAAAAAGATGATTTTTCCTTCCTAGATGTGAGTGCCTTTTGGGAAACAGACTCAAAAACAATCATTATTATACAGCCAATAGAGTTCAGTATAAATTTAGTGTCTCAGATGTTTATTCTACAATTCATATGGTGAAATAAAAACTAAGTAAACTGCATGGAAATTGAGATATTTCCAGCAACCATTTTTTTCAGGAGAATCATCTGCATTTAATCACATTTCTACATTTCTAGATTGCATTGGTGATTTTTTCTTCCTAGATATGAGTGTGTGTTTTGGGAAACAGACTTAAAAACAATCATTATTACAAGCCAATAGAGTTCAGCATGAATTCAGTGTCTCAGATGTTTATTCTACACTTAGAATAATAGAAACAAATGAAGTCATGACAATTCTGAGATATTTCCTGAAACTGTACACAGAAAGAATTACGCAGAAATTGCTAGAAATTTCACAATAAATTAGAAGGACACATGAGTAACACATTGAATTAAATGTGAAATTCTGAAGTAGAAAAACTGAGATTGTATCTTCTTGTAACACCACAATACATAATCTTATATTAAAAACTTAAAAATAAATAAATAATTAAACTTCGAAAAATAATTTATTTTTAGGAGAAATCTGAGAAGACTCAAAATGTCTGTCAGAAAAAAATTATTGCTTAAAGTTTGCTCTTCTGTAACTCAAGAGACTTAATTAAATTCATTAATTAGTTATTTTAAGTGTCTCAGATGTTCCTCCTACAAAATCCTTAGGAGAAATAAAAACACAACACAATTTTGAGATATTTCCTGAAACTGAACACTGAAAAAAAAAACTGGTTTATTCATTTTCACTCATTAATTACAAAGAAACGCAAATAACACGTTGCATTAAATGTGCAATTTTGAAGTAGAAAGCCTGTATTTTCTTGTAAAACATACTCCAATAACCATTTTTTTACAATAAATGAGACATGCGTGAGATTCCCACAGCTTTTTTCATCTGAGAAGACTCGGTTTGCTGTGTTTAATCACATTTCTATCAGAAAAAGACTTATTGCGTAAATGTTGATCTTCTGTAGCTCAAGGGATTTAACGGAGTTCATTTGAGCGTCTCGGATGCTTAAATGCTTATGAGAAATAAAAATAGAAATAAATGGAGTCAGTTGCAAAACAATTTTGAGAGATCACGTGGGCTGTTTTCAGGAGGAACATCTCGGTTCACTGCATTTAAATCAGATCTAGGAAACCAGTGAGATATTAAAGAGGTTGCACTGGTGATTTTTCCTTCCTAGCCAGGGCTATACAAATAATGATTGCTTAAATTTGCTCTCAGTTCTCCTTCAAATCCACAGGAGACAATTGCATGACACATTTGAGAGATTTGCAGCAGAAACATCTGAGAAGACTCAATTTGCTGTGTTTAATCTATCTAGGAAACAATAGAGACTGCATTGGTGATTTCCCTCCCTATTCTGAATGTGTATTGAGTATTTTGGGAAGCAGAATGTCGAGGATGAAGGTATAGATTCACACAGAAAACACACACACGAACCGCAGTATGTCCTTCTACGGGAACGACTCGACCTCTCGGTCAAACGCTGTTCAGAGCACATGGAGATAATGGACGAGGCTTTATATTTAACCACACTTTCAGTGTTTGGTGAGGACAGACTCAAACAGTCATCAATCTCAGTCCAAACAATCAGTCTCAACAAGACGGCTAACTGATGGTCATTAAAAACAGAACAGCTGGACCACATGGCTGAAGAAATCATTTATAGATTTGCTCTTATATTTGCTTTTCTTTAAATCAAAGAAATCATTTTAAACAGCTAAATTGAATCAAAATGTTTAGTTTAGAAACTAATAAAGGACAAAATCTAGTTAAAAATGGCCCTATATTTATTACAATATTGCTTAATTTTAATGTTTGAGTCGCTTGTTTGTAAACAAGTAAACAACAACAAACCATGCAGGCTACAATATTCCAAATATAAGAACTTATTATAAGTGTACCGTAGTGATTCGGAATAAGACAAAAACGCGGTTTGGAAGATGAATTCATGATGTACTTGCTCATTATATACATTTAGCAAATTTTGAACACAGAAAAAGTTACATAGTGCTCTTAAAATGGCCCTATATTTATTACAACATTGCTTAATTTTAATGTTTGAGTCGCTTGTTTGTAAACAAGTAAACAACAACAAACCACTCAAGTTAAGAAAGACCTTAGTTATAACTGTATGTGTATTATAATGGGTTTCTGAACTTTAGTAGTTTGTTGCAACAGGCTGCAAATCTCTATATTCTGCTTTGTTTATGGTTTTGTATTTGTTCACACCAGTCTATTATTGTGATAATAACTATTTCAGATAAACCCGCTCCTAAACGACACACAAAAACAAAACAAAACAAACCGTGAGTCGGTGCTTTTTCATTTTAACTGATGGCTTTTCAAAAGTAGCCATGTAAAGAAATAGGCTAGACCTCCTTAAAAACAAACAAAAAAAAAACAGATAACGGCCGGCTATATACGAGACTTTAAAAATTCAGATTTTTTTATGTTTTTGAAAGAAGTTTCTTCTGCTCACCAAGGCTGCAGTTATTTGATTAAAAATACAGTAAATACAGTAAAAAATCTTAAATATTATTATAATTTACAAAACAAGTGTGCTTCTAGGTGCACATACTGTTAAAAATAAGGAATTGATTTCTGTGGATCAAAGCTGGATTTTCAGCTCATTGCTCCAGGCTTCGTGTCACATGATCTTCAGAAATCATTCTTTCTATTCCTTTTCAAATGTTCTATTCATCTGTGAATCCAGAAAAATAAAATAAGTCACGGTTTCCACAAAAATATTGTGCAGCACAACTGTTTTTAACATTGATAATAATCAGAAATGTTTCTTGAGCAGCAAATCAGCATCTTAGAATGATTTCTGAAGATCATGTGACACTGAAGACTGAAGTAAAGGCTGCTAAAAAAAATCAGCTTTATCACCACAGGAGCCAATAATTACAGTTTAACATATAATCACATAGAAAACAGCTATTTTAAATCATAATAATATTTCACAATTTTACTGTTAATATTTTTGATCAAATAAACGCAGCCTTGGTGAGCAGAAGAGACTTCTTTCAAAAACAGTAAAAAAATCTTGTGAGCATGTTTGCGCAGGAGCTCCAGAGTTGACTGGCACCTGTCGAGTGTGTGTTCAGACATACAGAGCTGTGAACACAAGGCCGCTGTCTTCTCTATAGGCACAGGTGGCTGGAGAAGCGAGGGTTCGCGTTACACAAACACACACACACTCCTGCGATATCAGCTGAGCTACTGAGGGAACGTGATCTAACACACAGACCACGTGGAGAAGGAAAACTTGACCCAAACACACAGTTCAAGCCTCTAAACGCTGAGGTTAAAGGTCAGTAAACACAGCCCATGGTCACAAAATGAACAGCTATGAAGAGTATGTACTTAATGCTACTGGCATTTTTTGTTAGACTAATTGCAGGTGAAAATTTTGTGTCGAAATGAATGCATTCGAATTAGCTGCAATTTTAAAGAAAATGTCTGGCTAATATGAAAACTTGCAATGTGGAAGCAATGGATTTTACAGTATTATCTTCAGAGCAATTTCCTTTTGTGCACGATGAAAATGTGGCTCCAAAATACATTACAATGTTTAAAGATGTTTACGTTATCAAAATAGGCATGCAAACCAAAATAACCGCTTTTAATTCATAGAAAACCTAGAAACTCAATGAATATTTCAGAAAAATAGACATTTAAAACATGCTGGAAGAAAATAGCACAGAAACCCAGGTTTATTGTTCTTAATTATACTAAAACTAGAACCATGCCAAACATTTCCATTACTTATAAAATGGTGCATTAATTAATGAATTAACTGAAATTAAGAAAAAATTATTTATATATTTTTTACATACAGTATTTAAAATACCATTTCAGTTTAGTTGCCAAAAGTAGGGTTTCTTCATTTTCATTAGTTTACTTGATCACTAAACTACATAACATAAATTTTAAAAAATAAATAAATAAAAAGCTAATGAAAATGATAAAAACAAACAAGAAAATTACTAAAACTTTAGCTAAAATTTAAATGAAAACACAGGAAAAGAAAACTAAAACTGAAAATGTAACTAAAACTGAAACAAAAATGGATAAAAACTATATAGACAACAAAAACTAATAAAAATTAAAATTCAGGGAAAAGGCAAAAAACAGCAGCAAATACTAAAACTTTAGCGAAAATTAATGAAAAACAATTTGAAATTTCGTTTAAAATTGCTGGCTGGCATAATAAAAGTAAAAACTCAAATTAAAAATTTTTTTAAAAAATAAAAAAAGACGACAAAAAAAAACAACAAACATTACTCCAACTTTAAATATAAGGAAAAATATAACAAAAAAATAAATACAAAACAGGCACATTAAATGACAAAAACACAACAAAAATTACTAAAATGAAACAACATTTAAATGAAAAAAGTATTCAAATAAAAACGAATCAAGATATTCATATAAACGAGCCGCAGAAAGGCCTCCTTCTGTCTCCGTGGTTGTCTCACCGGCCGACAGCTGTCTAACCGAGCTCAGACGCTCTTCGTGTTAATCCGTCTCTCCGGTTGGTCTGAGAAAAACATGGAGCTAAAAATAAGTATGAGACTCCTGCAGGATCCACAGCTCCCAGCGGGGCGCACGCTATCGTTCCTATCTGTTTATGTCATCTTTCTCATACGGTCTGGAAGGGACGCAGTATTTGTGCCAACAGCCTTGAAGTGGAGCGCGGCTTACTATAAGAAGTTATCTTGAGAAATGCTATAGCAGCAAAGGCAGTATGACGGGACTGACTGCGGAGGGAGCAAGGATGAGCATAATACCATGAATATGTTAGTTTTGAACTTTGACACAGAAAAAAAAAAAACAAATTTCAAAAACATAAATGATGCATCATGAAAAAGAAGGGACAAGGTCAGTGAAGAGAAAGCGAAACTTTCTGTTCATATGTGAATCCTGAAAAATTAAAAATACATCACTGTTTCCACAAACATATTGTGCAGGACAACTGTTTTCAGCATTGATAATAATAAAAAATGTTTCTTGAGAAGCAAATCATCATATTAGAATGATTTATGAAGGATCTTGTGACACTGAAGACTGGTGTAATTATGTTGAAAATTCAGCTTTGATCACAGGGATAAAATACATTTTAAAACAGATATTCACATAGAAAACAGCTATTTTAAATAGTAATAATTTTTCACTGTTTTACTGTATTTTGATCAATAAATGCAGCCTTTGGATGAAGCAGAAAGGACATTAAAAAAAACATTAAAAAAATCTTATGATTCCAAAAAACATACACACACCACACCACACCACATATATCTAATAATATATATATTAGATATAATTATATAGGGGACACACCACCACATAAGTTTGTCCTCACGGAAACCTGGATGAAAGCAGATGTCAGTCTGTATGGGTCACCAGGATTACAAGAAACACTCAAACAACCTCCAGGGTTCATTCCTCAGACAAAACTCCTCCTTCATATCAATAAAACCCATCTGAGCTTCAGAGATCAGCGACCAGCATTCACCAAACAGGACGAACTCGCCCTGAAAACTGCCTCGTTTTCACATTCATGAATCTTCACTTCACATCATAGAAGCTTTTCAGATCTTCCTCTCAAGTTTCACATTCAAACGGCATGAGAAACACCAGAAGCAGTTGCAATGACGTCAAGCATGAGGATGAGGATGAGCAGTTTTACTCCCTTCACCATTTCCCCAGCGAACAGGAGTGAAATATGGCGTTGCATCCAGGTCTGTGATTTTCAAAGGCTGCGATTAGGGAGAGAGGGAAGCTGTGTATCAAACACCTGGATTGTTAGAGTTAGGGTTCGCAGAGTCTTTCATCTGCTGAAATTACAGGCCAATGCTGGAAGGACAAACTCGCCGGGGGCTTTTTCAGAGATTCGAAGTGAGTCAGAGATGAATGAATGAACAGACAGCAGAGCTTCACGTCAGGAAGACATTGGGCATTTCTTCAAAGTCGCAGAAAAAGTGGTTTGCAGTCGTTTAGAGAAGCTGTGGACGAGACTCCTCCGATGACCGCTGCACAGTTCAGGCAAAATGGGAACTTTTTTCAAGTATCATCTATCTCTCGGATTTCTGATTAAGCATACATTAAAAAAGGAAAGTGCATTTGGCATTTTATGAAAAAAAAATAAAAAACTAGGGAGTTGTTTGTTCAAACAACTATAAGCACTAGTAAAAGTCATGCTTCAAAAACAAACATGGGGACATTTTCAGAAGAAAAAGTATAAAATGTATTTTTTTTTAAAAAGAACTACGTTTGACATTTTCTGATGCAAAACTTTATACAAGGGTGTTTAAAAATAAATAAATAATGTATAAAAATGATCAAGAACGTCAACAAACTTGGGGATATTTTTGCAAAAATATTTCTGATAAAGGACGTATAAAAAAAGAGAGATTACATTAAACATTTTCTGATACAAATCTAATGATCTAATTTAAAAAATGTTTAAAAAACAATCATAAAAAAATAAAAGCTGAAGAATCATCTTCCTCTCAGATATTTCTGATAAAGAACAAATAAAAAGAAACTGCATTAAACATTTTCTGACGCAAAACGTGATGCTAGTATGTTGTTTGTTCAAATTACTGTGCGCAATAGTAAAAATGATGCCCAAAAACAGAAAAATCATACAGTTTTACATAGAAAATCAATGCAAAAGCACTTCAGTGTGAACAGCGCATTAAGTTAGTGACATTGTAATAGTGATATTAGTGCATTATTTTACTAATGCACAGAAAAAAACACAACACCCTAGTAGTTTTGCATCAGAAAATGTCATTTTTTTTGTCCTCTATCAGAAATATCTGAGAGAAAGGGTGCTAGACGGTTGTGTTTGACCGTTGCACTCACATCTCGCATCTTTTGCAGCGTCCTGCATCTAAAAGCATGGTGCTCAAAGTTAAAATTCAGCTTTCGTGAAATGTGCCTCTTTTTTTCCATTCCACTGTTTGTAAAAATGAGTTGTGTGCGCACAGCCTGTAAGACTGTTGGCTGAATTTGAGAAATGCTCAAAAGCATGACAGGACCTTGTGCATCTACTTGAGGATGTTGGGAGATAATTGACGGGTTTTTCAGGAAACGGCCCCTCGTTGCTTCCAGTAAAGCTTCAGAAACACACGACACGCTCGCTTGAGTTCATCCTGTACAGGGAGGGATGCAGAGGGAAGATTGAGCACGTGGGTGAGGTGCTTCCTGATTTCATTTGCGTGAATTATACTCGTCTCCAGAGGACAGCTGTATCACAAGACAAGCTCTTTAAGACCGTGACATGAGCGGCACCACAAACGCAACCAAATCAACAGTAATCATAATTGTCGATTGTTCCCTTGAAATTGCAATTGCGATTATTAATTACGATTATCACAATTTACATTGAATGATGTTTATACCATTGTTTGAAGCAACTACATGCCATATTTTTATATAAAAATAAACAAGCTGAAAACACTCTAACTGAAAAGCTTTTATTGCTTTGCTATAGTATTAAGCCTCAAATGTCAACTATACATTGAATTGGTTTCTTCTTTAAATAATAATAAAAATATGCATGGTATTATATAAATTAAAACAACAGAAAAACCTTAAGATAACCTGTAGAAAGAACAAAAACACTCAGAATAACATAAGTGGAGTTTGAACGATTAATTGCCGCTTTGAACGATTATGTAATTGTGGCATCCGTAATTGTAATCGCGATTAGATATTCGATTAATTGTGCAGCCCTAAATGCAATGTAAGTCACTTTGGATAAAACATCTGCTAAATGAATAAATGTAAATGCATGATACTGTAGTGTAATACCGTGACGTCAAAAGGACAACCAACGATTAGGCTTTAATGGCTCTGTGACATTTTCTGTGTGGACCGCATGCAACGTAATTTGGGAGGTCACTGATTGTGGGTTACACTACCAGTAAACATTTGGATTCATTACGTTTTATAAGTTAGTCTCGTCTGCTCATCAAGGCTGCATTTATTTGTTTAAAAATACAGTAAAATTGTGAAATATTATTACGATTTATAATAGCTGTTTTCTATGTGAATATCTGTTCAACTGTAATTTATTTCTGTGATACGCAGCTCTATTTTCAGCATCATTACTCCAGTCTTCAGTGTCACATGATCCTTCAGAAATGTTTTATCATGCATGTATCACGGTTATTTTAAAATGTAAGGATATTTCACAATATTTACTCTATTTTTGCTCAAATAAACAAAAAGCCTTGGTGAGCAGAAGACATTTCTTTCAAAAACATATTAAAAATCCAAATATTTTGGTTGTATACCAAACAAAACTTCACAAACTTTACAAACACAAATTAGGAGCACACTGTCACATACGGGCTGCTCCTACGTAAACTAGATCATTTGCTCGGTTATCTCTGTAATGGCTCTTTCCTGTTTGCTGAAGAGCTTGTCCAAGATGGATCTGTACAGTTATCAGACCTTTCAAAGCACCAGAGCTTGAGCTTTTTGTGCTAAACGCCAAAAATACATTTGAATACACTACAAACCAGAGAGAGTGTCCGTTTCAACAGACGTAAAGGTGTAGCCCAGCTAACTCACTCACGTTTTTAAAAATGTTAGGACAAAACATTCTTAATGTTATTAGACATTCTCATAGCATCATTTATATTTGATATACGCTCTTAGAACAACATTCTCAGAATGTCCTCAAGATGTTATTTGTACTCAATGAAAGTTCTCACAATGTTGAGAGAAAACATTCTTAGAATATTAAACATAAACGTTGAAATAATGTTATATTTTGGGTGAGAATACGTTAGTAGAATGATGTGATAAACTTTTTAGTAACCTTCAAATAACATTATAATCATGACAAGAAAACTGTCCATTTTAACATTCTTCGCATATCAAAAATAAACCTTCAAATAACGCATTTTGTGTGAAAAAAATATATTTTTAGGAACATTTCAAAACATTCCCACAACATTTTTAGAAACTCAGTTTGTTGCCTGGGAGTGTGTCACTTCTTTTCCGTGTTAAAACACTTCCTTGTCTCCCAGTTTAATATGCAATAAGTCATTTGTAGGTCGACCTCAAAATGTTTAAAACTGTGACAACACCAACTTTGATGCGTTTGTCTGATCAATGGAGGACGAATGGAAACCTGTTTGAAAACAGTCAAATCGCACACTTCACCAAATCTAAGAGGAAAATCTCAGCTGTATCCGAAACTTGAATAAGGCTGCGTATGATGTCCCACAATCCTGTGCAAGGTGTTAGATTAAAAGAGTAGAAATGGAATCTTTTGGAGCGGAAATATGTTTATAATGTAGTTTATTTTAAGGTGTCCTTGTTTCACGTTACATGTACTTACTATTATAATAAAAATTAATTATGCTTAATAATTACATGCAAGTAACCCTAGGAGCCCAACCCTAACCATATAGTAAGTACATGTAGTTAATTAATATTACTCAGTCCTTAAATGGATAATTACACTGTAACAATGACACCTTAACATAAAGTGTAACCTAGTTTTGTTTATGTATTTTAAACATATGATTCCAAATATGCACTGTTATTGACCATTAAACTCTTGAATTTGTTCTTCATCATAAGCAGCTTTGGAAGTCTGTCTTGTTTCACTTCAAGCAGCTTGCTTCAGTTTCAGTCACAGCCATCTAGTGGTGAACAAGATGAAATATGAACGTTCATGAGAGGCATTAGATGCAATGGTTTTCTGCTTTTAATGCAAAAGAAGCCAAATCTGAGGGAGATGCAAACACAGTGCCACTAAAAACTAATACAATCTACTCCAAACTACACAGTAAAGCATGTGGAGAGCACTAGTTTGATGTTTACATGTATTTCCCTCCACTCTCGTGCTGTAGCGCATTAGTATTCTGCTTGCACTGTGCAGAAGAAGAGCAAGAGGAGGCGGGTGGAGAAAAGCCACTTCATACCGCACACTGCTAAGCAACTGCTTGAAGAAACAGAGAATCCGTACCAAGTGTTTGGTAAAAAAGTTTTAAAAGTGATTCTTGAAATCTTATTTCATGCTTGCTTTTTTATATTTAATTTTTTTTTTTATTCCTTATCTACGAGTCCAGATTTGTTATTTAGCGATGTTTCTTACTTATTTTGGAAGTTGGTTTGGAAGATATTTTATAATAGTATGTAAAATACAAAATATATGTCGTGAATATATGCGCTTGTGAATGCTGAATTTGCAAAGCATGTAAATTTCTCCTATTATATACATTTTGTATTTTGTGCAAAAAATTAAATAAATTATATTAAATGCATTTAAAATGTGTGTGTGTGTATACACAGTTTATTTTCATACGTGAAAGTGAGAAATAAAAAATTATAAAATAGGAAAAAATAAAAATTATATATATGTATATTTAACCTAATAAAATGAAAAAATAAAAATGTATTTAATATAAATAAAATAGTCATTAATTATTTAATATTTTAATAATTGAAATATAATATATATTAAAATGCAAAGTTTGCAAACACAACACAATAAACAAACAAACCAGTGAACCAGTTTCAGTAGAGAGGAAGATTTACATGTACATAATTTGCATGTAAATTTCTCCTTTTTGCATTTCTCTGAGTAACAGCGCAGCAGCTATCAAATGCAGAAATTGTCTGTAAAGTAAATCCGGATCAAAGTAAGAAGACCACAAACACAAGGTGTAATCTGCATTGAAACGGCAATAAAATTCCCAAAATGTCATTAAAATGGTTAATAACAGTATTTAAAGAGCTCTGAATCACAACATCTGCATTTAATGTGCCGTGAGATCTGCAGTTATCAATCACTCACTTAACAAGCTAAAAACACGACACGCTCAAACACACAAACACATGGCAGCAATTACCTCTCGCTGAACAGAAATAATAATTACCATAATTACAGCAACTTGCATTACAGCGTGTACTTGGACAAAACAACCAGTAATGGGCCAATATATTGATTAACCTGCTCATTTTTAAATATTACTGTCATTGTGTTTCATTTGAACATCAACCAAAATGAATCAGTCCAGCATAATTCACATTTTTCTGTTTCGACAAATCTAATAAACAGTGTAAAGTGAGTGTATTTATGCCATCCTGGTCACCAGATGTCAGTAAAAAATTGATAATTGTGTCAAAAATAAAACACTGCAGTCAGTCAAATCTACATGTAAACAGGTCACATGACTTTTCTTGTGCTAAGTGAAAGCCAGCAGGCCAAGCATGAGCAAACAAAGACAAATGGCACTTTTATGCACAAAAACGTCTTTTCTTTTGACACTCTTCTGGTTTTATTCATCTTACGAACTCCTCAAATACGCCGGTCAAGATGCAGAGGGAAAGAAAATCGTACCTGATTCAATTTGACTCAAATTAGTGTGGAAGGAAGAAGTGGCCCTGTTTTGTTTGGAAGCCCAGTCCTGAACTTAGTGAACCATTTTCCCCGAGGATTCAACTCAAGAGGCTCGGAGCCTAATCAAGTGGAAATTGGGGAGAGACAGTGGGGGTAGAAGGGCAGAATGAGGCAATTGTTCAACTCGCTCTTTGATGTCACTGCAACAAAATATAAAGGCGCAACCAAACCGAGAAAAATGCATGATTGCCTGTGCATTAAAGGCGTAACGCTGGCTATATGTACAACCAAATCATATCAGGCTTCAGTCGCGTCCAGCACTGTAGGTGAATTCTCTTCTCTTCAGACAGGCCATTATTATTGGAATATCTACGCTGTTCTCTTTCTCCCTTCAGCATCTCAGACAAACTCCCAGCGCCTCTATTGTGTTGCGGAGCTTTTCTCATGCGTGCGTCTGAATGCGAGTCAGGCCTGCAGATAATCACATTTTCCTAAGAAAGGCTTAGTCGTGCAAACTAGCGCAAGTGTCTCTATGAGAGTAAGAGGATGCATGAACAGGACAAGCAGCGTAACATCTCTGGGAACAAATATGCTCATTACAGCTGATGCAGATGTTTAGAGAGCAGATGGATGATGCAGTGCTGATGCAATGCTATATAAATATTAGTGCTGTCAAATCGATTAATCGCGATTAATCGCATCCAAAATAAAAGTGTTTTATATATTATGTGTGTGAACTGTGTATATAAATACACACATATATTTTGAAAATATTTACATGTATATATTTATATTCTATACTTAACATTATATATAAATAAGATTTTAATATTAGAACACATATTTTTTCAGTACACACACATATTATGTAAACACAAACGTTTATTTTGGATGCGATTAATCGATTTGACAGCACTAATATATATATATATAATGAATGATCATATAAGATATGCACACAAAACTGTAGCAATGAAATTAACATGATTTTACACAACATTTACCCAGTATTCATAAAATAACAGGGTACTTTAGCTAAATTCGGGGGGGGGGGGGGGGGGGGGGGGGGTGGAGGGGGGGGGGGGGGGATTCTGTTAGGTTTCTGAACTGTAAGGTAGAACGTTCATCTAAGTTATCTGTTCTTTAATAATTAATAATAGTTCTCAAAACTTTAGCACAAAAGCATTATTTATACATTGTGCATGGACCATCTTTCCCCTAAACGTTCGTCTAACGTTATTTAAAATCTGCTTTTCATTTTTGGGTTTTTTGATTTTTCAATTTCGTTCGAGAACATAAAAGATCATTCCACAACGTTTGCAAAATGATCAAATGGAATGTTCACTCATCATTTGCATAACCAAGAATAAACGTTTTAAAAACATTTTGAAGTTTAGAGAACATTCAGAAACACGTTTTTATAACCTAGAAAACATTAGCAAAACATCTGAAACAGTAAATGTACACTATCCAGCAATGCTGCAGGTAGATTGTGGGACTGACATCAGGTATCTCCAATTGTGCATAAATAAAGTCTCAAAATAACCAAATATCGTCCGATTAATCGGCCTGGATGATATATCAATCTATCGTATCACTCAAATACATCATCAAAACCAAGCTTTCGCAACATGCACTGCATAGAATATAAAGTTTCCCTGCTGAAACAATGGTCTTTAAGGTCTCAGCAAACCAGTTTCAGCATAACAAATGTTATTTTTTAGTATTCATGGTATTTGAGATAAAAAGTGGCAATATTAAAAATGTTTGCACGGTCCGTTTTGTCACCTCAGGCCCTTGTTTAACACTCTGCATGCTGAGATTGTCAGGTGGTAGATTGTAGTAATCGCGCTCTTACCTGCAGCGATGCGCCGCGTCAGTGCCGCGCGAGGAAGGAATGCGGGTGAGCGTGTGAAAGTGGCGACGCTAAACTGGCATTATTTTCTAACTTCCACCCACTCCCACTGGAAGCAGCCAGTTGTCAATGGCAGAGGAGGTTCTCTCGCGCAGCACAAAGTAGGTGCATTTGCATCTCTCCGACCCTCCCCTCGCTTTTCACCACTGTCATTGTGTGGCGCGGTTGGGGTCCTTATTTGGCCCCCGATTAAATCCTCACTGGCCCGCGTTCAAATAAACGCCTTATAAACAGCTCTACTCTGACACATCGCTTTAAGACCTTGTTTTCTATATGCCCTTCTGAAATGTACTGAATGCACGGAAACAAGTTCACAAAAAGCTTTAGATGTTGTATTGGAGCAACAAGTGTCATAGGGCCCTATTTGAGATTCCTCAGACTGACTCTTCTCAAATATCTTGCTGTGTGCTGAAGGAGCTGCCTTAAATAAAAAAAAAAAAAAAAAAAAAAAAAAAAAAAAAAAAAAAATAACAAAAAAAAAAAAAAAAGCTCTCAAGACTTTCCTTTAGGATGGGGTTTCTGGAGGACAGTCCGTGAAGAAACTTATGGTTCACGTCTTGTAAATTCTCCAGAAATTTCCACCAGTGTGACAAACAGAAATTTCACACGTTTTTGTTGTTATGATTTCGTAACATTTTCAGAATTAAAATGTCTTAATGCTGGGTATATATATATATATATCATTTTTTATTGTTAGTTTTTTTTAAATGCTTTTTGTGCTCTGTAATTATAGTCTATAGTCCCTATTTATATCATATATCATTGGTTCTAATGAATAATTTTGGTGTGGCGTTCAAAAAGAATATATATTTTTTTTAATTATGTAAACGAAATGAATGTACTATATTTTAGTTTGTTAATGCTTTTTATTTAATATTTAGATTTTTTAGGGGATTTAATTGTTCTAAATTATATTTACGGAATAGTTTTTTGTTCACATATTGAGTGCCAAAACCTTTACCAAGTTTCGAACTGTTCTGATCAAGTAAAAAATTATATATAATATATTTATATATATATTGTGTGTGTGTGTGTGACCCTGGAGCACAAAACCATTCATAAGGGTAAATTTTTTTGAAGATATGACCATCTTTGGCCGAGATACAACTATTTGAAAAGCTGAACTGAGGGTGCAAAAATCTAAATATTGAGAAAATCATCTTTAAAGTTGTTCACATGACGTTCTTAGCAATGCATATTACTAACCAAAAATTAAGTTTTTATATATTTACGGTAGGAAATTTACAAATATCTTCATGGAACATGATCTTTACTTAATATCCTAATGAATTTTGGCTAAAAGAAAAATTGATAATTTTGACCCATACAATGTTTTTTTTTGGCTATTGCTACAAATATCCCACAGCGACTTAACACTGCTTTTGTGCTGCAGGGTCATATATGTTTATATATGGGTACGGAAAGTATTCAGAACCCCTTACATTTTTCATTCTTTGTTATATTGCAGCCATTTGCGAAATTCATATCAGTTTAATTTCTTCCGATCTTAATGTACACACAGCACCCCATATTGACAGAAAAACACAGATTGTTGACATTTTGCAGATTTATTAAAAAGAAAAAACTGAAATATCACATGCTCCTAAGTATTCAGACCCTTTGCTGTGAAACTCATATATTTAACTCAGGTGCTGTTCATTTCTTCTGATCATCCTTGAGATGTTTCTACAACCTGATTGGAGTCCACCTGTGTTTGATTTACTGATTTGCCTTGATTAGGAAAGCCACACACCTGTCTATATTAAGACCTTACAGCTCACAGTGCATGTCAGAGCAAATGAGAATCATTGAGGTCAAAGGAACTGCCTGAAGAGCGCAGAGACAGAATTGTGGCAAGGCACAGATCTAGCCACGGTTACAAAAAAATTTCTGCTGCACTTAAGGTCCCCAAGAGCACAGTGGCCTCCATTCCTTAAATGGAACGCGTTTGGGACGACCAGAACCCTTACTAGAAGCTGAACCTTCTCCAAGTGCTCAGGACCTCAGACTGGGCCGAAGGTTTACCTCTCAACAAGACAATGACCCTAAGCACACAGCTAAAATAACGAAGGAGTGGCTTTACAACAACTCTGTGACTGTTCTTGAATGGCCAGAGCCCTGACTTAAACCCAATGAGCATCTCTGGAGAGACCTAAAAAAATGGCTGTCCACCAACGTTTACAATCCAAACTGACAGAACTGGAGAGGATCTGCAAAGAGGAATGGCAGAGGATCCCCAAATCCAAGTGTGAAAAACTTGTTGCATCTTTCCCAAAAAGACTCAATGGCTGTATGAGCTCAAAGGGTCGTCTACTAATACAGCAAAGGGTCTGAATACTTAAGTGATATTTGATATTTCAGTTTTTCTTTTTTAAATCTGCAAAAATGTCAACAATTCTGTTTTTCTGTCAATATGGGGTGCTGTGTGTACATTATTGAGGGAAAAAAATTAACTTAAATGATGTTAGCAAATGGCTGCAATATCACAAAGAGTTGAAAAATTTAAGGGGGTCTGAATACTTTCCGTAACCCACTGTATATATATAAAGAGTACAAGAGGGTTACGTCAGTTTATACATTTCTATAATTGAGAGAAGGAAAAGGCAGATGTCAAATGCATTGGATGTATTTTATTAAAATATTTAAAAAACAACAACAAAATGCATATGTATAAACCATGATAAATATGCATAAACAGTATAATCATACAGTAAAATGTTTATATTCATATAGTTTTTATTTTTAAACATAAAGGATATTTTAGCATTCAAACTGGCAGTGGTGATATTTCCTCTGGGACGAGGGAGACGTTCAGTCCATGGCAGGGTCTCCCGAAAGAGAAATAGCCTTTATTTCCAGAAAAGCTACACAGCAGCACCGTTCACCTGAGATCCACGAATATTAGAAAAAACACTGGAAGAGACGCCGTCACACAAAACCACATCTGAGTGACAGCCGAGCAGAGCATCACGGCTAAATTATACAATATAATATTGTAGGGTCATTCCTTCTATGCAGTATATTTCATGACCCCATCATACATGTCTGTATATACTGAAAAAAAACTTAAAGATGGAAATCGTGTTAGTTTCTTTTATCACAATTAAGTGAAGTTTAAATCATTTCAAATGGTTTGATTGCTGTTTTTATTTTCCCCAGGGTCTCTAATTGTAATGTTTCAAATAAAATATGTATATATTCACTACCGGTCAAATGTTTGGTATAATAAAGATATTTTTATGTTTAAGGTCTATGTTAGAATGATTTCTGAAGATCATGTGACACTGAAGACTGGAGTAATGATGCTGAAAATACAGCTGCGCATCACAGAAATAAATTACATTTTACAATATATTCACGATAGAAAATAGTTATTTTAAATGGTAATAATATTTCACAATATTACTGTTTGTAATGTATTTATTTATTTATTTAATTCAGCCTTGGTGAGCAGAAGATACTTCTTTTCAAAACATTTTAAAATCTGAATTATTCAAATTTTTTGCTCGGAAGTGTGTGTGTAGTAAAAAAAAAAAAATCATAATTGATTTAGATTTTATAGTGTCGTCAGTATCATTTTGCATCCTGTTGCTCTTTTGTAAAATCCTTTTAATTAACAAAACTGTTGTTTGTTTGTCTGTTTTGGTTTGTCTCTAAATCATTTCAGCACACTTCATCAAATTACACATATCCGTAAAAGCATAATTTATATTTCAAAAGATGGTTAAGAAATATCCAAAGGAAGCTGATGTCTTCATGTAAACGGTCAGCAACGACTAACTTTAGCTCTGTTTTCATTCTGTTCGTTGTGTAAATCACAATCACGATACAGTTAATGAACGCAATAAGTGCCTGAGTTTGAGCAGAGCAGATTTCTGAATATCTGATAAATGTGACCCTGCAGCACAAAAGCAGTGTTAAGTCGCTGGGGTCTATTTGATAGGCAATAGCCAACAATACATTGTATGGTCAAAATTATAGATTTTTCTTTTATGCCAAAAATCATTAGGATATTAAGTAAAGATCATGTTCCATGAAGATATTTTGTACATCTCCTACCGTAAATATATCAAAACTTAATTTTGATTAGTAATACGCATTGCTAAAAACTTCATTTAAACAACTTTAAAGATGATTTTCTCAATATTTAGATTTTTTTGCACCCTCAGATTCCAGATTTTCAAATAGTTATATCTCAGCCAAATATTGTCCGATCCTAACAAACCATACATCAATGGAAAGCTTATTTATTCAGCTTTCAGATGATGCATGCATCTCAATTTTGAAAAATTGACACTTAAGACTGGTTTTGTGCTCCAGGGTCACATATGCTTTTATAGAAATACTTGCTGGACATTCATACTGCACAACAGGAACAAACCTGACGGGCATCGAGAGTTAGCCTGAAATCTCAATGTGGTTTAAAATGAACTCGCATCCAGAGCTTCCCGAGTCCTGCTGGAGTCATGTCTGCTGGTAGTGATGGTAGTGGTGATGATGATGGTGTTCGTGATGATGATGGTGTTCGTGCCGCTGGACCACGGGAAGCACAAACCCGGCGTTCTGCTCGCGGTCTGGCGAGGGCTGTTGTTGTTGGGTGTGTTTGGAGGGCGACAGGGCCTGTTCTCTGGCTCTGGCTCTCATTCTCTTGCTGTGACTGTGCTGGAGAGGGTGTTGGGGACCCGGCGAGGGCTGAGGCTGGTTCTGCTGGGCGAGATGGTACACGTTCTGACCCGCTGGGAAGGAAACGCCCGGCACAGGCGGATAGTAGCCGTGGCACTTGCTGGTTTTGGCCGCAGACTGGCCTCCTTTGGACGTGGCCTTAGGGGACCTGATGTACTGGGGCCCGCCGCGCACTCGGGGATCCGGGGCCGCGCAGGGGTCGGCGAGGACCTGCGACCGCCGCTGATGAGCGTGAGTTTCGGGCTCGTGGGAACGGGAACGGCTCTGGTTGTGTGAAGACCGTGAGGGCTGCTCTTGCTGGGCCGCAGGAGGAGAGGAACCTTGCAGAAGGAGTATATATTATATATTTGATAAAAGGTCGGCAACATGAACGTTAATGAAAATTAAGAATTATATTTTTGTAAAGGGTCAGAACAATTATCAAAATTATGGAAAATATATTTTATAAAGGGTCAGCATAATTATTAAAATAAAGGGAAATATATATATTTTAAAAAAAATTAAATGCTGGCAAAATGAACAAAAATGAGGAAGTCTATTCGTAACATCCCAACAATAATCAAAATTAAGGAAAATATATTTATAAAGGCAGTCAACATGACAAAAATTAAGCCATCATTTATATTAAAGGTCAGAACAACAATTATATTTTAATATAACAACATTATATTTTTATATTTTGGAATTATATTTTAGGAATTTTAAAAATTACGCACAAATTAAGGAATTATATTTTATACCGGGGTCAGCACAATTTATAAAATTAGGAATATATATATTTAAAAAATGAACAAAAATTAAGGAATTATACTGATTCAGCACAATAATTCAAAATTAAGGGAAATTATATTTTTAAAGGCCGCAACATGAAACAAAATTAGCAATCATATTTTATGAAGGGTCGAACAAAATTATTTAATATTTAAATTTATTTTTAATTTTTAAATGTAATATCTATTTAATATTTCTATAATTTATCTCTTTATATCCAACAATTATATTTTGAATATTATAAGGTATTTTTTTTGAATGTTGGAAAAAATTTCCAAAATTAAAGGAATCATATTTTATAAAGTGTCAGAACAATGATCAAAATTACAGAATGTATATTTTATAAAAGGTCAGCAAAATGAACAAAAATGAAGGAATTATACAGTTAAAATATCAATTTAAAATTAGAAATTTAGGGTTCAGAACAATGATCAAACAACTTTTTTTTTTTTTTTTTTTTAGAAAACATCGAAAAATTAACACAAATTAAGCAATTATATTTTTATAAAAGAAAAAAAATTAAAAAATATATATTTGGATTTAAAAAATCCTGTTTTCAGGAAAATTAATCAAACACAATTTTAAAACAGCATAAATTAAAAGCAGCACAACAATTCCTACCATGATGAGTAAAGACTTTACAATTAAAATAGTATTACTATTATTTATTTTGCATTTCAATCATGAGATTTTTATGAGAAATTGGAGGGGGTGAGCTTAATGTATGCAAATAATGTCAAATAAAAATAAATGAATAAATATTAATGCCGTAAGGGTCCAAAAATTTGTTTATTTAATGCAAAATATTTCGTATTTCTTTTAATTTAGTGGTGAAATATGACATTTCCTGATGGGTTTTGTGAGATTTGCCTTTCAGTGCAATGTGCCCCTGAGATTCTCCCTTTAACACCACAGGTTTTTCTGTGAAGACTGATAAGGACTGTATTTCGGGGATATTACACACACGCTCAGTAGAATCTTACTGTCAAATCTGGAGGAGTAGTTCTCTATTCCCGCCAGATCCAGGTAATGATTTCGTCTCTCTGTGTTCTCGTCCACACAGTAGTGATTGCTCTGGTGAGCTTCAGCAGTCTGGCCTCTGTGAACAGCACACCCTTCACGTCACATGTGGACACACGGGACAATACTGCTGATTTATATGGACTGCAGCGGCTCACCTGATGTGTGTGTGTTGCTGTCTGTCCTCCGCGTGAACCGACTCGATGCGACTCAAGCGATTCACCTCTCTGTCTGAAGCCAGAGCAAAGAAAGTGCAGAAATTAGGCACAAACCGAAGTAGAGTTCAGTGTTTTACAGCAGCTTCAAATGTGAACTGTCTTAAAATATTAATAAAAACTATACTACTAATAAATATACTAAAATTACACTGCAAACCAACAACCACAGTGATACTATCTATAAAAACTAACACTAAAAACATAAACTACAATTTTTTTACTAAATTAAAATGAAAACCCGAAATATAAAATTAAAAGTTTATAATACAAAAAATTATAAAAACTAATAGTATAAATTAATATTAAAATCACACTGCACAAAAAAAACCAATCTAAGAAAAAAACAGTAATACCATCTTCAAAAATATGATATTTAAAAATCTAAATTTAAATCATAAGCTTAAAAAGCTAATTAAAAATGTTAATAAATACTATAATATTATATAAATGATACTAAAATAACACTGCAACCACAATCTAAAATTTAAACATCGTAATATGCTAAAAAATAAATAAATTAATAAAAAATGGCCTATTTCCTAATATTAGTTTGACTCTTTTTGAGTCTTTTTTAACCCCTTTTTAACTTCTTATTCATTTGTTAGGAATCATCGTGATCTTTATCATCTGATGGGTTAAACTCATCACAACACAACCAAATAAAAAAAAACCTTACAATTAAATCCATTAAAATAATGCGCATTAAATCAAATTATATATATATACTTAATCTTTTATTTCAGTCAGTTCCAAAGCAGCATTTTTCATTTTCATTTAATTTAACTTGAATTACTAAAATCACTCAAATTAAATAAACTAAAACTAATATCTAGACAAAGACAATTAAATACGAACATACATATTTTTTTCAAAAAACTATAAATGACAAAACACAGACACAGACTAAAACTCAACTGAAATTAAAGTGAAAACCGCAAAGATTTCAATAAAGCTAATTCAAAATATTAGCAAAACATTCCAAATAAAAGGGAAATAACCAAATCAGATGAAGCACCTTTTATTTGTGAAGTATTTAATTAAAAATGGCTTGGTTATTTAAATTATTAACCATTTTATTGTAGAAAAATCTATATTGTTACTCATACTTTCAGTCATGCAGCCTTTCACTGCTGCTGAACATTGTGCTTATTTTTGTATATTTGTTGTGTGTGTGTGTGAATGGTGTTTGTTTGTGTGTGTGCGTGCGTGTGTGCGTGCGCGTGAGTGTGCGTGCGTGTGTGCGAGTGTGTGTGTGTGTGTGTGTGTGTGTTTTTTGTTTGTGTGTGTGTGTGTGTGCGAGTGTGCGCGAGTGTGCGCGAGTGTGTGCGCTTGTGTGTGTGGGCTAGGGTGCGTGAGTGTGTGCGTGCTGCGAGTGTGCGGAGTCGTGTGCGAGTGTTGTGTGGATGTGTGTGGTGGTGCGAGTGGTGTGTGAGTGTGTGCGTGTGAGTGAGTGTGCGCGTGTGAGCGTGTGTGTGTGTATGTGTTGTGTGTGTGTGTGTATGTGATGTGTGTGTGTGGTTAGTGTGGTGTGTGTGTGGTTGTGTGTGTGTGTGTGCGTGTGTGTGTGTGTTTGTTTGTGTGTGTGTGCGTGTTTGTTTGTGTGTGTGTGTGAGCGTGTGTGTGCGTGTGTGTGTGTGTGTGTTTGAGAGAGTGTGTGTGTGTGTGTGTGTGGTGTGTGTGCGTGTGTGTGTGAGTGTGTGTGAGTGTGTGGGAGTGAGTGAGTGTTGTGTGTGTGGTGTGCGCAGCGTTTCTTTCTGTGACATGAGGGACATACATTTGTTAATGACAAAGGTATGACAGGTAATTACAAGGAGAATGTGACTTTTCAGAGTACATTACCACCCCATGTCCCCATTTTCAACAAGCTTAAAAATCACACAGAATGGAGTGTATTGAAAATCTGAAATCGCACAAAGTCTCCTGTGAGGGGTAGGATTAGGGGTAGGGTTGGTGTAGGGGCAATAGAAATTACGGTTTGTACAGTATAAAAACCATCACGCCTATGGAGAGTCCCCACTTTTCCAGAAAAACAACCTGTGTGTTTTGTGGGTGTGAGTGTGTGTGTGTGTGTGTGTGTGTGTGTGTGTGTGTGGGTGTAGATGATCTGACTGTGTGTGTGAGTGTGTGTGTGTGTGCGTGTGTGTGCGTGTGTGTGTGTGTGTGTTTGTTTGTTTGTGTGTGTGTGTGCGTGCGTGAGTGTGAGTGAGTGTGAGTGCAGTGTGCAGTGTGTGTGTGTGTGTGTGTGTGCGAGTGTTTGTAGTGGTTTGTGTGTGTGTGTGTGTGTGCGTGTGTGTGCGTGCGTGATTTGAGTGTGTTGTGTGTGTGTGTGTGGTGTTTGAGATGGTGTGGTGTGAGATTGTGTGTGGTGTGTGTGTGTGCGTGTGTGTGCGTGTGTGTTTGTGTGTGTGTGTGAGAGGGAGTGTGTGTGTGTGTGTGTTGTGTGAGATTGGAACCGGGGGGTCATGGCGGTGTGTCCCTCTTCCTGCGAGCTCGGTTCAGGAGTGACCGTCAGCTTCACTCGCAGGGTCTTTCGTTTGCCGTTACACGAGTGATTGACGGAGGTGTCCACCACATCATAGATAGTGTGCATCAAACTGGACATGTCCTAAACACACACACACACAACATGAATGCTTTCTCATGCGTTTTACTGAAGGGAATGAGCGTCAGGTGTCTGTCTCTGAATGAGGCCTGTATAAACGTCAGTATTTACCTCCTTTGTGACTCTTCCGCTGTTGTCGAAGTCGTAGAGCGTGAAGACCCACTCCTGCCTGTTGTCATCAACCAGAGACACGTTACACTCCAGATCCTGAGAGATCCAACACGCAAACATGCAGTTACACACGTGACCAGCAGGGGGACCTCAATCCCAAATAATAAAATTCACAACATCAAAAAAAAAAACAAAGCATCATAATCAAAGGATTAAACAACTAAAATTAAAATGAAAACTACAAAATAAAATGATGTTAATGAAAAAATTTATAAAAACCTATAAGAATAATACAAAATTATTAAAAAAAAATAATAAAAAATAACACTGCCAACCCACAATCTAACAATTACAACAACCGTAATACAATACTAAAAAATAAAAATAAAATGTATTCCTCAACCCATGTTATTTTCTTTCAATTAAAACCTAATGTAATATTTAATAAAAAAACAAGCAAATACAAATGACAAAGCCCAAAACAAATTACTAAACACCTGAACTAATTAAAATATAAAATATCAAAAAGATAATAATTGAAAATATAAATGAAACCTATAAATTCTTAAACTATAAACCAATAAAGTAATACTAAAATAACACTGCAACCAACAAAAATCTAAATTTACAACACATTATTTGTATGTGTTTCTGATTGTGTCGATTATGGTAATGTAAGTAGGGGTCCAAACCATTTTATTTTATTTAATTTATTTTAATTAATGTTTTTTTTTTTGGAGGATACAAAAGCAGATCTAATTAGGGGTCGACCGATATGTGTTTTTCAAGGCCGATGCGATACCGATTATTACAGATCAAGATAACCGATATACAGTATATATGTCTTATTAATGTCAAATTAGAATAACAAGGGGCTGACAAAAATGTTTTTTAATTATTTACGTTTTGACCGATACCACTAACCTAAAAAAAGCTTAATATCCGCGATAATTGGCCAGGCCGATAATCGGTCGACCCCTAATATATATATATATATATATAATGCAAGTAAAACAGAAGCTTTATCGTTTGTTTTTGCACAGAATACAAGTCAAACAGGTTTGGAAAAACACGAGGGTGAGTAAATGATGACAGAATGTTTTCTTTATGGTTAAATTATTATTTTAATAAAGGAGAGATTGAATCCTTACAGCTGTTGTGTTTCAGGTCAGCTCTTTAAGATGGCATTGAAGAGGATGTATAAGTAGTTTTGCGTGGGATTATACAGGCGCTTTTAATCTTGTTCCAGGAAAAATGTTTTTAACCACAATTATCGGTTTCAGCTGTAACACATGGGTATCTTTGAACACGGATGATAATGTTGAAGTGGCAACGCGTTCGCATGTTACTGATGTGTCTCATTCAGAGCAGTGCTTTACAGTGAACGCAGACACACAGCTCTGTGTTAGTGTTATTTGAGCACAGAATCAACTGGAGAGTGCATTCTCTGGGACTGGGTTAAAGGAAAGATGAAAGATTCAAAATGAAGTGCGTTTATGATTGAAACAAGAATAAATATCTGCTAACGCGATCTGAAAAATCAGTTTAGATCAAAGGGAAAATATGATGAGTTCATTCATTCATATTTGTTCTCATTTTAATCATCTAAACTTCTTTTAAATCAAATCATTTTGCTCAAATAAAAAAACAAGACTTCTTATGTAATGTTTGGATAAAAGCGTCTACTAAATGCATAAATGTCAACGTAAAATGAAAATATAGTTCAGCTTTTTACAAAATAGCTTAGCTTTTCCAGAGATAGTTTTAGTAGATATATTTTTTAGAGATATTTTAAAATATTGCTGTGAAGTCCAATCCAATTGAATGATTCAGTTGATTTGGATGATGAATCAGTTCAGTGAATCGGTTCAATAATGACTCATTTCAATCAATTAATTTGAGTTATCACTTAATAACGTTCCCACAAATCTCTGTGTGGCATTGTAGAGAAATAAATATTTAAATGTTAATGATAAATGAAAATATACACTGATTATACTCTGAATTTTAATTTTCTTTTTTAAATTTATCAGTGTATTTTGTGCAAATTTGTGTGTTCGAGTCATATAAAATATAAAACTCATTAAAAATAATAAATAAATATAAACTGTATTTAGCTGCTGTTTGTTGTTTGGTGTGAATTTAAAAGTTTATTAGTGCAATTACTATAATTTTATATGTTCAAGTTATTCAAAACATAAAAATTAATAAAAAATGTGAAATAAATGTAATTAAAAATGTAAAAAAATAAATAATTCAAAGGTGTCCCCCATAAATAACTTATTAATTAATAAATATTGTATTTAGCTGCAGTTTGTTGTTTGGTGTGAACTCACATCTAGACTGATGCGTTTCTTCCCTTTGCAGGTTTCCTTCAGCGCATCTCCAGACAGCAGAAAACTCTCACATCCTTCAGCCTTTTCTGGAGGCAAAACCACTAAACACACACACACACACACACCAAGACGTGAGCACCACTACACTGAAGCGCACTACACTGAGTACAAACTACATACAGTCTTGACAACAGTACACGGTCAATAAACTCTTAAATCAAGATACATTTACTTGAGACACAAAATGACATAAGATTCTTGTTTTCTGAAATATGAATCAAAATAAAGTGAGTTTATGCTTAAAATAAGAACAAATATCTGCCAATGGAGTCAAAAAAATCAAATTAATTCCTAGGGAAAACAAAATAATTTTTTCTGACCCCACTGGCCGTATATGCGTCTTTATCATATATTTAGTATTATTAAAAATATTGTAGGATTATTTAATTTGTCATATATATATGATATATATATATTATTTTTTTGTTTTCTCAGGTTTTCTCTGGACATAATATAATATAAAACTACAATTACAGCAGTTTTAATTCTATTCACTGTTATTAGTATTATTTATATAATATGGTTACGTATTTTGAATTACTTTATTTTACATTTTCAGTTTTCCGTATATAATATGCTATAATTTATATATTTCTTTTACTTGTATTCATATTTTGAATGACTTTTTATTTTATATTTGAGGTTTATAATTTTAGTTGAGGTTTTAGTAATTTTGTTATGCGCTTTTGTCATTTTTTATTTTCTATATTTCTATTTCTTTCTCTTAGTTTTTAGTTTAATAATTGTAGTACAACTCACTTCATTTTGATCAATTTCTCAGAGAACAGGACTTCTTATCTTACGTCATTTTGCATTTTAAATCAATGCATCTCAATTATAAGAATGTTTCGATATTTGTACTGGAAAACAGGACACAAATACTGAATTACAGCATGACTTTTATCGTCTGTCTTGTGTCTGATGTCTGTACTCACCCTGTAGAGGGCAGCGGTAGACCTGCGTCTGTCTGTCCTTGAGCTCCTGGAGGAGAAACATGGAAAACAACACAAGAGGAGATGAAGAGAGGAGGTGTTAGTTCAATATACAGCCCAGAAACCACAGGAAAAGCAAACACCTCCATCTAAAGCATTTCCTCCTCAGGGACGCTGAAACGATGACGGCGTCACATACGATTACATCTACTGCAAAATCCCTTCCACCTTCAACCCCAAAGTAACAGAGGAACAACTGGGTTAGATTTTCTTGAGGAGGCGAGATTTGATGTTTCCCAGAGGCTGCCGCTGTGATGTTTGAGACATTATCATGATCTCATACCTTACTGACAGGAACATTTAGAGGTTTTGTTGCTAAATGATCACATGGAACGAGTCAGATCCAGACATATGACTGAGATCTGTCATAAACACCTTCAGGAACAGACTAAATCATCTGACGTCTGAACCACAAAAATGCTCAACGGCCCACCGCTGTACAAATCCCAACCTGCTCACGATTACACATGTAAAGCAAGCAGTCGACAACTACCTCAAATACAGCCATCAGATCCACTCAAGACCTTTAAAATCAACCATCAGTTTCTCTGCAGACGTCAAAAATCAACCCGAAGCCACTGCAGATTAGATATAGTAAATATTCACAATGATTTTATTAAAGATGTCTCTTCTGCTCAACAAGGATACATTTATTTGATAAAAAAATACAGTAAAAATTGTGAAATATTATTACAATTTCAAATAACTCTTTTCTATGTGAATATACATTAAACTGTAATTTATTTCTGTGATGCGCAGCTGTATTTCCAGCATCATTCCTCCAGTCTTCAGTGTCACATGATCTTCAGAAATCAGTATAATATGCTGATTTGCTGCTCAACAAACATTTCTTATTATTATCAACGTTGAAAACAGTTGTGCTGCCGAATATTTTTGTGGAAACTGTGATGCATTTTATTTTTCAGGATTCACAGATGAATAGAAAGTTTGAAAGAACAGCATTTATTTGAAATAGAAATCCTTTGTAATGTTATAAATGTCTTTACTGTCACTTCTGTTTAATTTAATGTATCCTTACTGAATAAAAGCATCAGTTTCTTCTTACTAACCCCAAAATTTTGAACATTAGTGCATACACATAAATAATTTTTTAATTTGTAACAATTAGAATGTATTATTCAATTTTTTAACATCTTTTAATTTGTAAACATTTTTTCTGTTGATATAAAATTTTAATGATTTGAACATGCTTTATGTGATTTTTGTTCCACAGTTTTAACATATGCTGAAACACACTCTTGACAGTCATGCAATCGACCAATGAGACGCTCCGAGAGGCGGGTCCAGACGTGTTTTCTGTAATCCAATTAGCTGTATTGACTTCAAACGGATCCACCTCCCAGAATGCAACACTGCGATGATTTCCAGCAGCAGGACGGCCATGTTTTCTTTAAAGTCACATGTCTGTGAACTCATTACCACCCAGCGCAACAGATGCATCCCAGATCTGACCGCCCTCTGCATTTTTAAGACTAACACATGTTATTTTACCCATAATGCCATCACCCACTGAGGCCCTTTTTAAACAGCAATGTGTGGGCCATATGCTTCATTAAGAGAGAGCTGGTTCCAATCCACAGCTGAAGAAAAAACAGGCCCTGGTTTCTTTATTGTCTCGCGCCGCCTTCCGTCTCTGACGCTTCCAGCTCAAACTCTCAAACTGTTGAAAGGGCATCTGGAGGCAAATCCATGTGTTCTGAAGGCCTACATTTGTGAAATAAGCATCTAAAATGAGTCTGTGGTGTATCAGATCTCAACATCACGGCTCTTGAGAGCGAAGCGTTTGCTTCTACTTCACGCAGAGTGGCTTCAGACGTTTCATGTGCGATTGAGTAACTAAAAGAGGCCGTAATAAACCAATTCACCTGTCAGTCTCACTACTAACCAGAGTTATCATATACTAGAACCAGTGGCCTTTAAGTATCATTGATATACTATTAGGCCTATAGTTTTTGTTGTTTATTTATATATTTCATTTGTATATTTTAATTTGAAAGTTTTAGCATAGATATATATATACTTTTTACAGCATTTATTAATCTTTGTTAATGTTAATAACTAAAATGCAACTTCAAATTTGTAAGTTAGTAAGAAATTAGCACTTTTATTCATTAGGGATGCATTAAATTTATATTGTTACAACAGATTTCTATTTTTAAAAAATGCTGTTTTTTTATTTTCTATTCATCTGTGAATCCTGAAAAATAAAACGAGTCACGGTTTCCACAAAATATGATGCAGCGCAACTGTTTTCAACATTGGATAATAATCAGAAATGTTTCTTGAGCAGCAACTCAGCATATTAGAATGTTTTCTGAAGATCATGTGACACTGAAGACTGGAGTAATGATGCTGAAAATGCAGCTTTGATCACAGGAATAAATTACATTTTAACAGATATTAACATAGAAAACAGCTATTTTACATTGTAATAATATTTCAAAATTTTTACTGTATTTTTTATGAAATAAATGCAGCCTTGGTGAGCAGAAGAGACTCTTTTAAGTAATAACAGTTTAAAAAAAATAATTGACCCCTTAACTTCTGAACCGTAGTGTATGCATGTGTTGCCAGTGTATGGCAGATAGTAGCTGACGTATGTCTGGCTGTGTAGTGAGAGTCGGGCAGTAACGTCCCTGACGCTGGTCTCTGTCCAGACCGGACTCATTAACGTGCTCCAGCGATCAGCTCTGCGCCAAAGCATCCACAGCATCTCACTAATGTTGTAATCTCTGCTTTGGTCTTGGCTTGTAGCTAACAAAAAATACTCAGGAGACTCACTTCCAAGAATCGGTCAGATCCATTATTCAATGAACACACTGGAAAGAAAATTGGTGTAAATGTGTATAATAGCATGCTGTAACCATTTATGCTGCAATACATTAGAAACAATTCAATAACAGTCAAAAACGAGCAGAAAACTATTGCAAAATTGCTCATTTGTAGCATTTAAACATGCATTCAAAATCACAGAAAGGACAAGTTAGGCAATCAAAGACTATATTAAAAATAAGTTATGCATGCATCTCTTAGTTCCATTTCATTGGTGCACTTTGTTTCGGGGCACGTACTCATGAACAACACAGTACCAGCATGCCACAGATGGCCGAAGGGCTTTTACTCCAGAGCAGGGAGACTTTTCACCCTGAGGTCAGATGTGAGGCACAGCGTTTTCTTGGCAGGACATGAAGCGCTCCAGAGGCCTCAGAAACAACAGCTGTGGAGCGAGTCTCTTCACTCATCTGCGTCAAAGGCCCAGCCAGACGTTTGAAGTTCCCCAGGCCTGTAAATCACAGAACATCTCCTGGACTCATCCAAAGCTCCCTTTCGCTAATCTCAGCCATGGCCTGCTGGAATACCGACGACCCGATCGACTATTTCAGCTCATTCATTACTGCTATTTTCTGCTTCCTCTGTAAGTGTAACATGCTGATATTTGTCTGCTGGAGAAAATTAGACTCATTTCATCAAACCCACCACAGAACGAGCTACAGGCCAAACGCTTCCGGTATTCAGATTCAAGAGGAATTCACTAAGAATTACTTGTCATTCATTTACTCACACTCTCTTGTTTTAGCACTTAAATTTAATAAAATAGTTGCAAAACTGAGGCAATAGTGCAAATGCCAGGTCATAGTTTTGAGCAATGTTCCCTCTAAGCAGAAGAAATAATGCACCAGACAGCCAGCTCTTTAACCTCTTTTCTATAAGCAGAAGTCTGTCCTGGATGAGGCCGATGACTGTAGTGTCTTCTGCAAACTTCAGGAGCTTGACAGAGACTCTTTAGAGGTGCAGTCATTTGTGTAGAGGGAGAAGAGCAGCGGGGAGAGCACACATCCCTGGGGGGCGCCAGTGCTGATGGTGTGGCTGTTTGACGTGAATTTCCCCAGTCTCACTAGCTGTTGCCTATCTGTCAGAAAGCTGGTGATCCACTGACAGATAGAGCTAGGAACAGAGAGGTGGGTTAGTTTGGTCTGGAGGAGTGTTGGGATGATGGTGTTGAAGCCTAAACTGAAGTCCACAAACAAGATCCTCACATAAGTCCCTGGTTTGTCCAGATGTTGTAGGATATAATGCAAATGCAGTCCCATGTTGACTGCATCATCCATGGACCTGTTTGCTCGATAAGCAAACTGCAGGGGGTCCAGCAAGGGTCTAGTGATGTCCTTCAGGTGGGCCAGCACCAGTCTTTCAAATGACTTCATGACCACAAACGTTAAAGTCACAGGTCTTTAGTCATTCCATCCTGTGATTTTGGGTATCTTTGGGATGGGGATGAGGGTGGAGCATTTGAAGCCGGAAGAGACTTCGCTCATCTCCAGTGATCTGTTGAAGATCTGTGTGAAGATGGGGGCCAGCAGGTCAGCACAGAATTTCAGACAGGCAGCTGTAGGATGGTGATGTTTTCAGCCTTTCAACCGAGCAGGGTCGTTGGCAGAGAAAATGGTTTCTCAGATTTTCAGAGTAGGTCCTCTGACCACGCTGATCTCTTATTCTAGTTGGTTTGCAAGGTTTCTAGAAGACGATTGTCCTCACTCCGGTAGGCGTCTCTTGGCCTGCGTTTTGCAGTGAACACGGTATTTTGAGTTGTGTAACTTAACTCGTCCTGGTTAGGAATGCACATATCCTCACAGAATCTGATGTATGATGTTACAGAATCTGTGAGCTCGTCCAGATCGGTGGCTGCAGCTTCAAAAGCATCCAATAAGTTGCTAGTCGAGCAGGCTTTGTAAATCCGTCTGCTTCATTAGTCCATCTTTTCACAGTCCTTATTACAGGTTTAGCTGATATCAGTTTCTGCCTGTAGGACATTATAAAATGAACCAGACAGTGATCAGAGAGCCCCAAAGCTGCCCGTGGGACAGAGTGATGTGCATCCTTTATTGTGGACCAAGTATATTACGGTCTCTGGTAGGACATGTAACGTGCTGTCTGTATTTTGGCAGTTCACAGGAGAAATTTGTGTCACCAAGAATGATTATAACAGAGTCCGGGTGTTGTTGATTCTGCTTCGCGATCCACTCTGAACAGCTGGAAGCCCGGGAGATGTAACACGCTGTCCAGAATGGCTTCATTCAGCCAGGTTTCCGTAAAACACAAAGCAGCAGAGTTTGAAAAGTCCTTATTTATTCGGGAGAGCAGAAGGAGTTCGTCTGTTTTGTTGGGTAGAGAGCGGAGATTTGCCAGATGGATGCTAAGCACCGCCGTTCTAAAGCCATGCTGTCGGAGCTTGACGAGCACGCAGGCTCACTTTCCACACTTGCGCCTATTGAAACGTTTGAACAGCGCCGCTTCTCCGCCAACTACAATGTTCAACAAAACGTCCGTGTTATCAAACACGAGTAGAAGATTGAGTGGTGTTGTACTGTCGAATGTTCAGCAGTTCATCCCTGGTAAAACTTATTTTGTTTGAAAAACAACAGACAGGAAAAACTAACAAAAACATTAAAATATCTGGAGAGCTCATACCGAGGCACCCATCCGCAGCGCCATCTTGATATGTGTGTTATATGTGTCATACATATATGTGATATGTGTAATATAATATAATATTCTTATTATTTATAAAGAATTGAACTGTTTATGCGTGAGATTAAAAAAAAAAAAAACAAAGATTTTAAATAAATTCTTGGTAACAGCACTGTAAAAAATTTTCAAAATATATCAAATATAAATAGCACATTAAAGTTAAAAGTTTCACACTTTTATTGTGTGTGAGCTGTACAGTTAGGCGGGGGTATTCGAAAAACGGTTCCAAAATTTAACGAAACCGGGTAGTCGATACCCAACACATTCATGCGTTCGCTTTTAATGTGATTTAAAAACGATTTTAATTTCAGGGACGGGGAAAAAAGACTGCACCCTTTTTGCGTGCACAAGAAGCGCAGCGCGAGGCGCAGGAGAAACAAGCTGGTGGGGTGTGCGCGGTTGAGGGTACTGGTTTGTGTACGTTATCGAAACGTTCCGTGTATTTCACTGGAGACAAAGGTTTTGTTCCGTGTCAAAACTGACTTATTTCATATTTAACGACAGTATGCAGAAAAACACCATCAGTATAAACATCATAAAAACAGCCTATTTGTTAAGGAACTAAACAGATGAGGAAAGAAACGCAGGTGTACAGATTTTTAGATCTGCGTTGCGTTCGGGTTAAAGAGACAGCAGCCTAATAAACGCACTGCCTGTCATAAATGTTAAGCAAACAAAAAATCCTTCACTGATCTTGACCAAATATATTTAATAACTTTTAAATAATTAATCTATATTTTATTTATGAAAATAAAACTCCTCTTGCAGTGTTCTGTATGCTGCTGATTTTTGCTCATGTTATTCAGCTGCAACAGAATGCTTGTTAAAAGACCAGAATAAAGGTTGAGATCTTAAATTGATTTGCAACTTAATTTTTTAATATTGGACTTTTTATCTTATTGGAATCGAAACTAGGAATCAATCAGCAGAATCAGAATCGGAATCAGTTTTCAAATCAAGTTTTGCTCAGCAAGAATAAAAAATTAGAGGGGTCATTGGTTATGAGATAAAAACTTGAAATTATGACAAAAAGCTGATATTAATAAAATACTAAATCAAAATTATGTTAGAATAAAAAACTGAACTTACTAAGACACTAAGTGATAAATTAAAAAAAAAGTTGAAATGATTTTAAAAGTCATAATTATGAGATAAAAGGTAGAAATTATGACAAAATGTACAAGACACTAATTGGTAACTATGAGATACAAAGTCAAAATTATGGCATACTAAATCATATTTATGAGATAAAGTCAAATTATGTAAATTATGAGATAAAAAGTTGAAATAATGATATAAGAAGTCAATAATATGGCAGGTCAAAATTATGAGATACTAAATAATTATGAGGTAAAAGTCAAAATTATGACAAAAAGCTGAGATGAAGATACTAATTCACAACTGTAATATACAATTCAAAATTATGCTAGAATTATGAGATAACAAGTTGAAATTATGAGATAAAAAACTGAATTTACTAAGACCCTAAGTGACAACTATGAGATACAAAGTCAAATTTATGACATACTAAATCATAATTATGAGGTAAAAAGTCAAAAGTATGACACAAAAAGCTGAGATTACTAAAATACTCAGTCATAACTATGAGATCCAAAGTCACATGAGATAAAAATTTGAGGTCACAATTACAAAATACTCAGACATAATTATGAGATAATAATGACATTATCAATATTATGACAAACACTCAAACTTATTATGACATACTATATCATAATCATGACTGTTTACTAAAATAATTGTAAAAATGAGACAAAGGTACAAATGCACTCAAAAGGCATGTGCTGATCCCAATTTTTGCATGCAGCAATTGTTTCAGTCAAAATGTTACACTAGTTAGTCAAAAACCACCTGGTTTTTGTCTCCTTGCAGTCTGTCTTGTCCAGCTAACGTTTATTTAACTGTACACTCTATTTCAGACCAGAATTCAGTATGCTTTGAAATTATAAGGAAAAGAAAATGAAGTGAATCCAGAGTGGTTTATGTTCACTTGATTTCATTTTCACATAGTTTTCTAAATATATTTGGCTGTTTCTGAGCTACTGACACAGCTAACTGAATTCAAGCCCTACAGTACAAGGCCGTCTCTCTAAATCCTGAATCATCCAGAGAGCCTCTCTGAAACCTCTACCAGATGTCGGGGCGTCTTTATGAGCAGCCCCTCCTCATCCTAGAACCGCAAATGTGCCACACACTTGAACCTCAGCAGCACCTCTCAAACAGCTTTTACGGGCCGCTCTTAAATGGGAGCTGCAGAACACTTTCTCAGACTTTCAGTGTGGTTTGTGTATAATATTTAAAGGTTAGTATGAACAGAAGACACAGAGTTCAGTGAGATGGTGTGGTTTAAATTGAGTAAATCCAGCTTAGTTATTCTAGAATGTCAAACAACTACACTGCTCTAGTTATTCTGAGTGTTTTTTTCTGACCCTGACGGTGGATTTTTGCAGTCATGAAGAGTTGTATATTAAAATAAACAAAAATAAACATGTTACTGGTTGTACTTGAAAATCACATTGGCTTCTTCTCTATGCATGGAAACATGCTTTGGTAAATAAATAAAAAAGTGACAGTTATTGGATAAAAAGTTTAAAGTATGATATAAAAAAGTAAAAAAAAATTTTTTTTTAAAGTAACGACAAGTCAAAATTATGACATTTTAAGTAATAATTATGAGATAAAAGGTAAGTTAAGACAAAAAAGTTGAACGTATTAGGAAAAAGTCATAATTAACTGAATTGAATTATGACATTAAAAGTTGAAAAACTGAGATATTAAGTCATAATAATGTTGCAAAGTCATAATTATGAGATACAAAATCATAATTATGACAAAAAGTTAGTTATAAGAAAAGTCATAATTATCTCATAATTATGTACAAGTCATAATTTTGACCTCATCTTTGACTTTTTTATATGATTTCAACTTTTTATCTCATAATTATGACTTAGTATGTCATATTTTATGACATGTTGAGACACTATCTTCATAACATACTAAGTCATAATTATGAGATAAAAAGTCATAGTCATAATTATGACATGCAAGTCATAATTAAAAATCTAAATAAAAAAGAATTAGAGAAAAAGTCAACATTATGGGGAAAAAGTCATAATTTTCAATAATAGTTGAATAAATACGAAGTCATAATTATGACATAAAAGTAACCATTATGAGAGTCATAATTATCTCATAATTATGACTTAGTATGTCATAATTTTGACTTCTCGTATTTACTGTGACTTTTTTGTCATAATTATGACATTAAAAGTTGAAAGAAATTAGATATTAAGTCATAATAATGAGATCAAAAGTCATATGAGTCATTTTATTTACATAAAAAGTCATAAATATAACAAAGTCAGAATGATGAGACCAAGTGATAATTAGGACATAATCGAAATTTAGATGATTTTTCACGTCATAATGACTTTTTATCTCATAATTTCAACTATGTCATAATTATGATTTACCAAAGCATGCTTTTTTTGGAAAGGGGCTTCCATAAACATGAAGTGCTTTCAACACATTTTACTTCCACAATCTGATGCAGTTTTAAGTGAAATCGGATATTCAACAGGAAAAGATATATATGGCGGAAACATTGTGAACAGATTTGAACATTGCCAACAGTCAACTGTGAACCGCAATGTTACTTTGATGAACAAATGCATCTTTAAACATGTAATAGTAGCATGCAACTTTTTCACTATGTGTTGTATGTTTCACAAAAGGCACATACTATGCTTTATCCAGCACACTAGTACTCCATTCTTAATTTTGGCAAATAAAAATGTATGCTATACCTACACAGCATCTAATGAGCACACTAATGACTGCTGAGAGAGTCTGGAGTTCAGAAATTGTGGCACCTTAATCATAAGATCCAACCGCATGGCGTGTGATTGCACCGCAGATTAAAAGCCCTTTAAGAGCTTGACCCGTATCCGCTCCGGAGAGTGTCTGACATACGAGTGCTATCTCTCTATTGCCACCTCACCAGACCGGTCGGCGAGCTTGTCTCTCATCTCTTTAGTACACACTGCGCACGCTTCTCCCGGCTGGGCTGTCAGACCGCAGGAACAGGCTCAAATCCAAGATGTGAAGTTCCTCACGACCGTGGCATCGGCCAGGGGTCACCGGCAGGTCAACTGTGACCCGCTCCTAAAAATACAGCCCTGCTCTTCCGCGGGAAGAGAAGGCATCTGGAGATGGGACACGTCAAATGGAGCGGAGCCAACGGACCCCTGGTGTTAACAGCACACGGACGGACGGATCAACACAATGAAGCCGCAGGAATATAAACAGAGCCCGTGAGGAAGGGACTGTATGTGGATGAATGTATATACACCTCATTGTTTCGGTGGCTTCCTGATATTGCTAAGGTGAAGGGTCATCTCGTCCATCACCTGTTTATGTAGATCAGTGGCGGGAAGCTACTCTGAAACTCTAGTTGTGTTACAACAACAACTGGCACAAAAATGCACGTGATGACATTACACACCATTATTTATATGTGCCTAAAATAACAGCATAATTTAACAAAACACTTCAATGCAGAAAATGCAGAAAATGTATGCCTCGCAGAGATTCAAATGAATCAGTGAATCTTTAAGTCAGTTCATTGAAATGAACCATCTAACTGATTCACCAAAAAAATTAATTAAAAAGTAAAATAAAATACAACAAATACAAAAAAATAATAATAAGGCGAAGGTTCATCTTCTCCATCAACTCTTCGTGTACATCAGTGAAACTTAACCTACAAGTCAAACCGCAGTTTACTATAATAAACTAAAACATTTTAAATATATAGGCATCAAATAATGTTTTTAAAAAAATTATTTTTGCAATCAAAGCTGCATTTAATTGGCACAAAATGCATGTGATAGCATTACACAGCATTATTTATATGAGCCTAAAACTAAAAAATTTAACCAAATATTTCAATACAGAACTGTAATGCCTCACAGAGATTCAAATTAATCAGTGAATCTTTTTAAGATAGTTCACTGAAATTAATCATCCATATAAACAGATTTGTACAATACAATAATCAATTAAAAAATATTAAATAATACAGTACTTTAATAAAAAATACATTAAAGAAAACAAATTAAAGTGACATAAACATCAATAAACTACATAATAAAATAAGGATACATAAAATAAAATAATCATACAAGAAATATAACATTAAAATAAACAAAACAAGAATAAAATAAATTATAACTATTATAATAATACATTTTGTAAAAAATTAAATAATAAAATAAAAAAATCTAGGTATATTCTCTGAAAACAAGTCTTATCAAATTTCTGCTTCTCAGGTAAAAAAAAACAAACCTGGATATTTTTACTGGACCCAAGTCAAAAATACAGATAATGATTCCATGCACAGCTAAAACATTTGTGCTCATCTACAGTGAAGTATTTCAGCCTGCACTCTGGAGACCCTGAGGAGCCCAGCTGTGTGAATTCACTTCATCCACGGCAGAAGACACACAGATCAAAGGTCTCCTCCTGCGCTGTTCTCCTCCGCCCCGTTTGACAACACATTTCCAGAGATATTTACTATAAAACGCACGACCGTGACAAAATTGAGACTAAACCCAGCCGTCTACAGCCCACACAGACAACATCCAAACACTGCTAAATCAAAGTGACTCAACTAGAACCAAGTCAATTCACTATCAATTTCAACAGGATTTGACAGTAAAACGTTGCTAAGCTAATGATGCCACACTTCAATAAGCATCGAAAATACATTACACACACAAAATACTTCATATTTAACTATATATTTTCACTACTGAATGATTTATATTTATATAAATAATAAACACATGAAATATATATGTACATCCTCCAATTTGGATGATTTTTTTTGACTGAGTTCGTCATTGAAATTCTGAAAATAAAATAAATAAAAGTCAAAAATTGACCTTTGAGCATATAACACACACACACACCACACACACTCATTATAAATTCATATATTTATATATACAATTCACATTTAATTAATTTCTATTTATATACAATCTAGTGTAAATAATTCTATATCTATTTTTTTTTTTCACTACTGAATTATTATATTTATATAATTGAAAGGGATACACACACACACACCATAAAACTATAGGCGAAATTTAAAAATAAAGAAATAATATAAATAAATATATTCTGCTTAACAGAATATATTTTTTTCCAAATACAATTATATTATTTATATAAAGAATTTATCAGATGCTTATAAATTATTAAGTACATAAAAAAATATATTGTTAATATCCACATTATTTATACTTTACATATATACATATTTACATCTTTAATTAATTAATATTAATATAATGTATATGTCATAGGTATTAATCATATTATATTATTTTAAATGACTGTTATTATTAGTACTATATCCATATTATATGATTAAATGTTTTGTTATTATTATATTAGTAATTCTTTCGATACATGTTACTGTTGAATGAGTTATTTTTATATTTATATAAGATATATACTGTACAACACACACCCACACTCCAGGACACCACACACACACACATATATACATATCTATATATACGTATATATATATAAAATGAAATAAAATAAAACGCAAACTACACAGCAGCACACTTCACCATTAAACCATCAATAGCTGTAACAGGCAGAAAGACATTATAAGAAACCATTGGGTAGAGCTGGCACAAAAACAATGAGCTCCAGTGATATGAAGTGACATTTGAGGAGAAACAGGAACACTGAGCTCTTCCCAAGCATGTAAAGCGGTGGAATGAGAACGTGGTGAAGAGTTCAGATGTGCTGATACAGTGATACAGATACGATCAGCCAGACCCGTATCAACATACAGGAGAGGTGCTGCGCTAGAAGAGCTGGACGAATGCATCCTGAAAAACACCTCCACATGTCTGGAAACTGTAAAAGGTCAAGTTTACTGCATCTTGGGTTTCCAAGCGCCTCTGAAACAAAAATGCCCATTTTCCTCTAACGCCTCAAAACCAGCCGAACATCAGCGATCAAGTGTAGTGTGAACACAGCGCTCTCCACGTTCCCATTCAGTCAGTCACGTTCAACGTTACGTCAGTGACTGACGAATTGGGATCTCGCCCGAGAGCCCAATTACCTTCGAGTGTTAACTAAACAAGCCCATGACAGTTGGCGTGCGTGCTTCGCCACGCGCACCCCGCCCCGCAGCGCGGGTATAAAAGGAGAGCGCGTGCAAACGCACATCAGCTTTTCGCATCGGAGCCGAGCCTTCTCAGGACGAATCTCCGCGAGTGTTTGGAAGAAACAGCTGGCGTTGGTGTTACGGCGCGTCAGCGGGGGTTGCCATTCAGTGCTGCTCATCTTTGGCGTGCTGCAGCTGCCATTCTGCGGTCTCGCCGCGACCTCCCCTGGGCGCTTCAGCGCTCTCTCTAAAAGAGTGTTTTTCCTTCTAAAAGAGCAATTTCTAAAATAGCTTCACGAGCGACGGGCGTCTTTTAAAGATGGCTTCCCGCTCGTGCGTTTCTGGATGTGGTTGTTTCCTGGCTTCATCTGATGGTCATGATTGCTGTGTCTCGTGCCTGGGCTTACAGCTTGCTGAAGCAGCGCTCATGGATGAGTTGTGTTCTCAGTGTGGGAACATGACCATCGCGATTTTTGCGGTCTAGATACCTCCTCATTAAAAGGGGGGGTATCCCCCTTGCCATGACCCATTCTAGCTCCTCCGGCTCTCGGAGGGCTACTTCGGTTCATGGCCAGGGAGACCTGAGGGTTACGGTGAGAGATTCCCCGTCGAGTACGTCTCCGCGGGCATCTCATTCCTCAAGCATGTCGCACCAACTGGTGCTTCCGGACGAGTGTGCTGGGTCCTCGGACAGGGCGGGGTCCAGCATCTTGTGCGGGGCACAGGCAGAGGACAGGATGTCGATCGCTGCATCGGAGGGCGAGCTAAGCTCTGGAGATGAGGATTCGGCTGCGCTGCCACCGTCAGGTAGATGCGTTTGCCCGTCAATCCAGAGCTGAACCGCTATTCTTTCCCGGTCTGCTGATAGTGTCTGGCTGCACTGGTGGCCTCCTCCTTCTCCCGAACGCTCGTGGCTGGATGATTGGTTCCTGGGGGCGAAGGCCGGTCGTCGGCAGCCGCCTCCGTTTCCATTCTTCCCGGAAGTGCATGAGGAGCTCACGCATCTTGGAAGGCACCTTTTTCTGCCCGAAACAGACCTGATACCTCCTCCGTCCTCACCACCCTCGACGGGGGGGCGGCCCAAGGGTATGTGGACATCCCTCCGGTTGAGCGCGCGATGCAGCTCGGCCCGCAGAGCGCCGCCGCCTGGAGAGGTAGTCCACGCCTTCCGTCAAGGGCCTGTAGGTTCTCATCCGCTCTGCCGGCTAAGGCTTACAGTGCCGCTGGACAAGCCGCTTCCGCCCTGCACGCCATGGCACTCCTGCAAGTCCACCAAGCCAAGGCGTTGAAGCAGTTGCACGAGGTGGTGCTGACTCAGGTGTTGACTCGGGTGTGCTGCAGGAACTGCGCACGGCGATGGACCTCGCGCTTAGGGCGATGAAAGTCACGGCTTGGGCCCTGGGTCAGACGATGTCCACGTTGGTGGTCCAGGAGCGCCACCTATGGCTGACCTTGGCGGATATGAGGGAGACCGACAAGCATTGCTTCCTGGACTCCCCGATCTCCCAGGCCGGCCTATTCGGTGAAGCGGTGGGGGGCTCTGCCCAACAGTTCTCCGCCGTACGGAAGCAGACGGAGGCGTCTCGACGCATTCTGCCCCGGCGGTCGGCTGCTGTAGCCACCCCACGGCCGGCTGCAGCCCCTCTGTCTGCTCGTCACCGAGAGCTCCCTCCTGTGGCCTCTATCTCCGCTCCAGCTCGGCCGCAGCAGCAGCCTTCACAACGGCCGCAGCGTGGAGCTGGCCGCAGGAAAGCGGCGCAGCCCGTCTCCGCCCCTGCCAAGCCCGTGAAGCGCCAGGGCGGGCGGCGTCCCTGGGACGGTCGACCAAAAAAAAATAAAAAAAAAAAAAACACAAAAAAGAAAAAAAAAAAAAAAAAAAAAGAAAACAGGTTCTTGGATCCGGCTCTTCAGGAGATGGTGACTGCACCGCTCCTTCCCCCGGCGGAGGGCCGGGTGGAGAAACCTTTGTTCCGGGTTTTTCTATTCCGCCACTGGCGACCCCGCCAGTGTGCCCAAACCTCAACCGAAGAGCGGTTCCTTTTTCTCCGGGCCGGGTGGAGAAACCTTTGTTTCCTGTTTTTCTATTCCGCCACTGGCGCCCAGCCGTGTGCCCAAACCTCAACAGAAAGCGGGTTCCTTTTTCTCTCCGGGTTCCAAAGGGCGAGATGGCAGTGCGCGGACCCAGTCTCCACACAGCCGCCCCTCATCCCTTCTCTGTGGGGCAGGGTTCAGTTCAAGGACGCTACACCTCCTCACGAGCCCCCTGCCCACCAGTGTAGCCAGGTAAGTCGCGCGCTGCGCACTCAGCCCCCACCCTGGGACGCGCGGCCTCCCGGGTTGGGTCCCTGTGTTCCACTTTGCTGCCCCACTGCGGGTACGTCGGTGGTTTCCCTAGCTTGTTCGGTCGCTGGGTGCCTGGTTAGCGCTCCCCAAGCCGTCTCGCTGGCTCATGAGAACCACCAGACTCGGCTACGCGATTCAATTCGCCCGGCGCCCTCCCTAGTTCAGGGGCATTCGGTTCACCTCTGTGCCGGACAAGGATGCTCCTGTCTTGCGTGCGGAGATCGCGGTCCTGCTAGCGAAGGATGCGATACAGCCGGTCCCTCCATCCGAGATGAGGTCGGGCTTCTACCGCCCATAACTTTCATCGTACCCAAGAACGGCGGTGGGTTACGACCGATCCTGGACCTGCGCGTACTGAACCGGCCCCTTCACAAGCTCCCGTTCAGGATGTTGACGCAGGAACGCATCTTCAGGTGCATCCGTCCCTGATATTGGTTTGCAGCGATCGATCTGAAGGACGCGTACTTTCATGTTTCGATTCTCCCTCGACACAGGCCGTTTCTCCACTTCGCGTTCGAGGGGCGAGCGTATCAGTACAAGGTCCTTCCCTTCGGGCTATCCCTGTCGCCTCGTGTCTTCACCAAGGTCGTGGAGGCAGCCCTCATTCCATTGAGGGAAGCGGGCATTCGCTTTCTCAACTACCTTGACGACTGGCTCATACTGGCCCAGTCCCGAGCGCAGTTGTGCGAACACAGGGATATGGTGCTCAGTCACCTCAGCCGATTGGGGCTTCGGGTCAACTGGGAAAAGAGCAAACTCTCTCCGGTGCAGAGGATCTCTTTTCTCGGCATGGAGCTGGACTCGGTCAACCTCTCGGCACGTCTCTCAGTAGAGCGTGCGCAGTCGATGCTGAACTGCCTGGGGTCCTTCCAGTGCCAGACGGCGGTTCCACTGAGACAATTTCAGAGGCTCCTGGGGCATATGGCATCCGCAGCCGCTGTCACGCCGCTCGGGTTGCTTCATATGAGACCGCTTCAGCGTTGGCTTCACGACCGGGTCCCGAGATGGGCATGGCACGGCACTTACCGGGTTTCTGTTACCCCTTTCTGCCGTCAGACCCTCAGCCCGTGGGCAGATCTTGCTTTTCTTCGGACAGGAGTGTCCCTTGGGCAAGTATCCAGGCATGTTGTTGTGTCAACAGATGTGGGGTGCCATGTGCAGTGGGAATGCAGCTGCGGGGCTCTGGTCGGGGCCCCGACTACAGTGGCATATCAACTGCCTCGAGTTGCAAGCAGTATGGCTGGCTCTACGTCGCTTCAAGTCGCTGCTATGCGACAAGCCCGTACTGGTCCGTACGGACAACACTGCGACCGTTGCGTACATCAACCACCAGGGCGGTCTACGCTCCCGTCGCATGTCGCAACTCGCCCGCCATCTCCTCCTCTGGAGTCAGAAGCATCTGAGGTCGCTTCGCGCCGTTCACATCCCAGGCGAGCTCAATCGTGCAGCCGACGAGCTCTCACGTCAGCCCGCCCTTCCGGGAGAATGGCGACTCCACCCCGAGACAGTCCAGCTGATTTGGAGACGCTTTGGGGACGCTCAGGTAGACCTGTTTGCCTCCCCGGACACGTCCCATTGCCAGTGGTTTTACTCCCTGGCCGAGGGACCCCTCGGCACGGACGCACTGGCGTGCAGCTGGCCTCGGGGCCTACGCAAATATGCGTTTCCCCCAGTGAGCCTTCTCGCGCAGACACTGTGCAAGGTCAGGGAGGACGAGGAGCAGGTCCTCTTGGTGGCGCCATACTGGCCCAGTCGGACTTGGTTCCCCGAACTGATGCTCCTCGCGACAGCCCCTCCTTGGCGAATTCCTCTGAGGAGGGATCTCCTTTCTCAGAGAGGGGGCACCCTCTGGCACCCGCGTCCAGACTTGTGGAATCTCCACTTAGGGTCCCTGGACGGGACGCGGAGGTTCTAGGTGGGCTACCTCCAGCGGTAGTAAACACCATCGCTTCAGCTAGAGCCCCGTCTACCAGACACACGCTTACAGGCTGAAGTGGAACCTGTTCGTCGGTTGGTGCTCTTCCCGCTGGGAAGACCCCCGTAGATGCCTGATCGCAGTCGTGCTTTCTTTCCTGCAGGATGGGTTGGAGCGAAGGCTGTCTCCCTCCACCCTTAAAGTGTATGTTGCCGCCATTGCCGTGCATCACGAGGCAGTAGACGGTAAGTCTTTGGGGAAGCACGACTTGGTCATCAGGTTTCTCAGAGGGGCAAGGAGGCTGAATCCCCCACGCCCTCACCTGTTACCCTCTTGAGATCTCCCCTCGGTACTGACGGCCCTGAAGGAGGAGCCCTTAGAGCCTCTGCAGTCAGTAGAACTTAAGATTCTGTCATTAAAAACAGCGCTCCTCACCGCTTTGGCCTCGGTCAAGAGGGTAGGGGACCTGCAGGCATTCTCTGTCGACGATTCGTGCCTAGAATTCGGAACGGGTAACTCTCACGTTGTCCTGAGACCCCGACCTGGATATGTGCCCAAAGTTCCCACCACGCCTTTTAGGGATCAGGTGGTGAACTTGCAAGCGCTGCCCCGGGAGGAGGCAGACCCAGCCATCGCTCTGCTCTGTCCCGTTCGCGCTCTGCGCATTTACGTGGACCGTACGCGGAGCTTCAGGGCCTCAGACCAGCTCTTTGTCTGCTTTGGAGGTCAGCAGAAGGGAAAGGCTGTCTCCAAACAAAGACTTGCCCACTGGTTAGTGGAGGCTATAGTCTTGGCGTACCAGGCCCAACGTTTACCATGCCCCCTCGGAGTGAGAGCTCACTCTACGAGAGGAGTGACATCTTCTTGGGCATTGGCGCGGGGCACCTCAATAGCAGACATCTGTAGAGCTTAACGCCTAACACGTTTGCGAGATTCTAAAATCTCCGTGTAGAGCCCGTGTCCTCCCGTGTACTCGCCTCAGGTAGGCAGTAACACCGGACCTGCTCGGTGTTGATCACGCTTGCTGCACCATTCCCCTCTAAGGACTTAAAATACTTGCACTTTTCTGTTTCTCAGTTCAGTTCCCCATGGTGAACCCTTTTGGAGTTCCTCCCGCACCCTCGGCGGTCAGGCGTGGCGGAGCGCCAGACGCCAGGCTCAGCACTCGTGTGCATGCCCAATGTCAGCCCTTGTGCTGGGCTAGGTGCCCGTGTGTAGTGATTCCCCCTTTGGGTGATCCCACATGTGTATTCTTCCCCGGTACGGCTCCCCTCACGGTAAGCCTGTGTCTTTCCCTGGCAGTCGTTCACTGCCATCTCTGCTGTTTAGTGATCTCACCCCAGGCGGGTTGATATCTACCGCAGAGACTTCCATATGTAGTACTGCCCTGGGCCAGTCCATATGTGTAATTCCACATGATACTTCCTATGTGCGGGATGTGGCTTCCGTAGCGTCCCAACTGGGTACGCTTTCCCAGTGTTGTCCAATGCACCACTGTATGGAACAGCAGTGGCGGACCCCTCTGCCTAGCCCGCTGTCCTATCTTCTTCCCTCCCTCCTTCCGCCCCAGCTGGTGTGGGGGGACTTGCCGGCTTTTGCAGGGCACTGGAGGGGGTCAGCAATAGTGGCGTTTTCCATACGGATCCCAATTCGTCAGTCACTGACGTAACGTTGAACGTGACTGACTGAATGGGAACGTCTAGGTTACTTGTGTAACCCTCGTTCCCTGAAGGAGGGAACGGAGACGTTACGTTCCGATGCCACAGTTGCTGTACCACCGCTGTACGGCCGGGGCACGTAGTCTCGGCTCCTCAGCGCAAAACTGATGTGCGTTTGCACGCGCTCTCCTTTTATACCCGCGCTGCGGGGCGGGGTGCGCGTGGCGAAGCACGCACGCCAACTGTTATTGGCTTGTTTAGTTTACACTCGAAGGAATTGGGCTCTCGGGCGAGATCCCAATTCGTCGGTCACTGACGTAACGTCTCCGTTCCCTCCTTCAGGGAACGAGGGTTACACAAGTAACCTAGACGTTCCCTCCATATGACGCCTTCAGACCGGCCCGAGTATGAACATCCGGCTGATCCGTAAAGGAGGAGTTTGCGGTTTATTTCTGCAGGTCAACAGCGCGTGAAACAGCAGACAGACGATTGAAGTCATGCCGCCGTTGGAGGAAGTGACCGAGAGAAAAGAGAAAAGAGTTTGCTTTCAGGAAGAAAACGAAACAGTGGCATCTTTCAGGCCATTCAAACCCTCATCCAGTCCTCGTCTCATGATGAGATCCCGGCGCATCTGCAGAAAAGAGCCTGTGGCTGTTCTGAGAACCACAACAGACAGTAATCGACTAAAAAACAACTCTAGTCTCTAATTCAACTACAGTCAACTTACTCATTTCAGAAAGTACTTAGCTACAATACAAGCTACTAATATATGTAAATATATATTTAATAAAAAGAAATAGAGAAGTGATATAGTATATATATATATATATATAGGATATATATATATACACATAACCAACACACTTTATCATGTACATATATCGTATTTATTATTATTCTATTTATAATATATTTATATTATTTTCTATAAAATAAATGCGTGTATATATATATATATATATATATATATTTAAGAAATGTTTTAAAAATTTATTATCTTATAACATAATCATATATGTTTATCTTATGCTTTACATACAGATATTTATGCTCATTTAATACCATATTTACTTATATACATACGTATTTATTATTATTTAATTTAATATATTTCATACATTTATTACATATTTATTATATTTAATTTATTTATAATTATACTTTTATAAATAACTTTCATATACACACACAATACAAATTATTTACTAACAAAAAAAACTAAAATAATATATATTATTTATATATTTATACATTTAACATAATATATTTACTTCATATAATTACAAATCAAAACAATTTATATTACATACTATCAAGAACACCACCGTAAATAATGAAATAGTGATGATTTTGTAGTCTTACATCAATAAACAAAAAATGCAGCAGATTCATCTGAGCGGCGATTCAAAGGAATCAGTGAATCCGGTTTTTAGTAATCCTAAATTTTTTGTTAATTTAAAATAGCCAAACGCACTGACTCACTGAAATCAATCTCATTTCCCAACGCTCCATACAAGTTAGCAGTGTCGTGATTTACTTCATGAATTACCCCACAACACCGACAGCTATGGTTTATTTAGGGTGTCTGTGCTTCATAAACAGTCAAATCCCATTTTGTTGGTGCCTAAATTTCAAAGACCAACCTGAGTGCTTCTCTTCAAACACGGGACTGCATCAACCCCAAAATGCCTCATGAAAGATAATGATTTAAACATTTGATTCTTGCGGTGGAGCCACATCTGGAAGTGGCTTTTGATGGAGCGAGTGCGTCCAACTAACAAAGGCCCATTCGCAGCTATTCCCAATCCGAGAGGAATTCTGCTCCGACTGCAGCCCCAACCCCTCGCTTTGAAGCCGCCGGTGAGTTTCGACAGCTAACCACTTTCAGATGTGGCCGTGTAGTTTTATGGCTTGAATAATAGCGATACCTACACATGTGTGAGCTAGAGGTCCAGAACGGGGAGAAAAATCTGCTTCCATTCACTCCTGCTTTTCTTATGTCACGGGAATATCCAGTTCTCACCGTTTCTGAGCGGCTCGAACTTTAAAACTACACAAAAGTGTGCAATTTCTGAATGTAACAATGTGCAAGGTGTCTTCAAGTTGCCTTACTCATTAATTCTGTTAACAAAAACTATGACGAAAAATATTCATTGACAACCTTTTTTGGCCATGATTAAGACGAGACGACACTGGCAACATTACACACTAATTGTGACTACATCAGCATTAAATATCGATGATGACAACTGAGACTACAATTTAGTTTAAAAAAAAAAAGACTCTATATATCCAAAATGTCTCTATATTTTCATCAACCAAAAAAAGAGGAAAAATATACATGCCTGGGGTTGCCAGATGAGTTTAAATCCCCCAATCAGAGTTTTTCTCTTACAAGAACACATTTTCTGCCCAGTGTTGAATTTATCTTCACAACCTGGCAAACATTCGCATGCAAAATAAAGCACTGATGATCTGAAAACATTGACAAACATGTAATTTGGTGATATAATTATTATATATATATTTATAATCCTTTAAATTGATACATCACGATATCTAACTATGCAAACAAAACGCGCCTGTGAAAAGGTTAAGTGCTGGTCCAAACTGCTGAAAATTCTGTCATTTACTCACTCTCAAGTTGTTTTAAACCTGAATGAGTTTCTTCTTCTGTTGAACATAAAAAGTTATTTTGAAGAATCAGTTGCTGGTCCCCAGTGACTTCCATTGTATTTTTTCCCCTTCTATCAAAGTTAATGGGGACCAGCAACTGTTTGGTTAAACAAAATATCTTCTTTTGTATTCAGCACAAGAAAGAAATTAATACAGGTTTGGGACAACATGAGAGTGAGTTAATACTGACAGAATTATTTTAATGACAGGTGGCAGCATGTTTAGTACTATTAGTCTGCTGTCACTTTAAGAGCTGCACGCATCTGATATATCTGTTTACTTTCACTTTAGACATAAGCAACTGTGTTTATATGTAAACCTTGTGTGTTTTTGACAGTATTAGTGCAATCAGACGTGAAAGATTACTTCAGGTGTACGCGCTCAGAAAAAGCACATGTCAGAACAGCACGTGAATGAAATGTTTAACCGGCAAGGCTTTAAAGCACATGCAAATAATGCAGTTCTTTGTTGATTTTGTTTGTCCCATCAATGATATAAAAGACGAGGTGGGTCCAGACTTTGGACTTAAATGTTGCCGGGGCATCTATTATTTTACTCCGCCATTAAAAACCTATTTTTCTTTGGCTAGTTAACTTATGTTCACGTTTCCCTCATTCATGTGTTGAGCGCCACCTCGAGGAGCCATGAAGTAGCGATGCTGGGAGCAGGGAAATCTATTTAGAGCGCCTTATTTTATTATTTAAAATACTGATATTTGGTACCAGCGTATCGATTCTCGTATCACACGGAGAAGGACAACAATATATTGCCATATCGATATTTTGTCCCACCCCTTTATATATATATAAATATTCAAGAGATTTTCAAGAGAGTCAAGAGTTTGGGGCAAAAATTGTTTTTTATATTATATGATATAGATAAGCAATATCACACGAGAAACGAGTGCAATTTCACACGAGTGCTGTTTTTGTCCCAAATAGCACGAGTGCAAATGTGCTATTGATTTGATACAACACCTCAATAAATAAAAACTTAATATTGTGTTGCTATATTTTACCTACCGTGGGTACAGGAAAGTATTCAGAACACCTTAAATTTTTCACTCTTTGTTATTTGCAGCCATTTGCTAAAATCATTTCAGTTACTTTTTTTTTCCTCATTAATGTACACAACGCACCCCATATTGACAGACAAACACAGAATTGTTGACATTTTTGCAGATTTATTAAAAAAGAAAAACTAAAATATCACATGGTCCTAAGTATTCAGACCATTTGCTTAGTATTTAGTAGAAGCACCCTTTTGATCTAATACAGCCTGAGTCTTTTTGGGAAAGAGCAACAAGTGTTGCACACCTGGATTTGGGGATTCTCTGCCATTCCTCTTTGCAGATCCTCTCTAGTTCTGTCAGGTTGGATGGTAAACGTTGTGGACAGCCATTTTTAGGTCTCTCCAGAGATGCTCAATTGGGTTAAGTCAGGGCTCTGGCTGGGCCCATTCAGAACAGTCACAGAGTTGTTGTGAAGCCACTCCTTCGTTATTTAGCTGTGTGCTTAGGGTCATTGTCTTTTTGGAAGGTAAACCTTCAGCCCAGTCTGAGGTCCTCTGGAGCACATCTGGAGAAGGTTTTTCGTCTAAAAAAAAAAAAAAAAAAAAAAAAAAAAAAAAAAACGATATCCCTGTACTTGGCCGCATTCATCTTTCCCTCGATTGCAACAGTCGTCCTGTCCCTGCAGCTGAAAACCACCCCCACAGCATGAGCTGCCACCACCATGCTTCACTGTTTGGGACTGTATTGGACAGGTGATGAGCAGTGCCTGGTTTTCTCCACACATGCCGCTTAGAATTAAGGCCAAAAGTTCTATCTTGGCCTCATCCGACCAGAGAATCTTATTTCTCACCATCTTGGAGTCCTTCAGGTGTTTTTTTCATGTGTCTTGCACTGAGGAGAGGCTTCCGTCGTGGCCACTCTGCCTAAGCCCCGACGGTGGAGGGCTGCAGTGATGGTTGACTTTCTACAACTTTCTCCCATCTCCGACTGCATCTCTGGAGCTCAGCCACAGTGATCTTTGGGTTTTTCTTTACCTCTCTCACCAAGGCTTTTCTCCCCTGATAGCTCAGTTTGGCCGACGGCCAGCTCTAGGAAGGGTTCTGGTCGTCCCAAACATCTTCCATTTAAGGAATGGAGGCCACTGTGCCCTTGGGAACCTTAAGTGCAGCAGAAATTTTTTTTGTAACCTTGGCCAGATCTGTGCCTTGCCACAATTCTGTCTCTTGAGCTCTTCAGGCAGTTCCTTTGACATCATGATCCTCATTTGCTCTGACATGCACTGTGAGCTGTAAGGTCTTATATAGACGGGTGTGTGGCTTTCCTAATCAAGTCCAAACAGTATAATCAAACACAGCTCGACTCAAATGAAGGTGTAGAACCATCTCAAGGCTGATCAGAAGAAATGGACAGCACCTGAATTAAATATATGAGTGTCACAGCAAAGGGTCTGAATACTTAGGACCATGTGATATTTCAGTTTTTCCTTTTTAATAAATCTGCAAAAATGTCAACAATTCTGTGTTTTTCTGTCAATATGGGAAGCTGTGTGTACATTAATGAGGAAAAAAAACTAACTTAAACGATTTTAGCAAATGGCTTCAATATAACAAATAGTGAAAAATTTAAGGGGGTCTGAATACTTTCCCGTACCCACTGTATATATATATATAAAATATATATGACATAACATTGTCTGTTTTTGCTCAGTTTTGGCAACAAATACTGTATATTTCCGGTAAAGCCACAGCAGAACTGTTGTCCTTCTCAGAGTAACTCACAATTTCTGAATGAATCAGTGTTTTGAATGAATCGGTTGAATGAATGATTCAGTGACTCATTCATAATGAGAGTCATTTGCTTCGTTGCTGAATGAATCAACCATTTGAACGAATTGAATGAATAAATGACTCAATGACTTACTGATTAAGACATTTACCACCACCTACTGGCAGCTTGATAGTTTCTTAATTAGAGTATAATTTCATTAAAAATGCTTTCGATGCTTTTCTCATTTAACACAATAATAGCTTTAAATGATCTTTTGGGGCTGATTTCTCAGCCACATTTGATGTGCAATTAATTTGCGATTAATTACATTAATTCATCGCCATATCATGTAATTAATTCGATTAACATTTTTAAATAATGAAATAGCGATCATTATTTTGCAGCCCTAATATCACTACACAAAAACGCACATTCCTCTGTTCTGTGATTCAAAGGAATCAGTGAATAATTTAGATTTTTTTTATCCAAGTTAATTTAAATTACCAGTCAAATGAACAAACAACAAATGCACTGACTGACTGAAATGAGCTTTTAGTCAACTAAAACAAAACACAGGACAGGTTGACTAAATATGCTAAAAAGGACACAGGACGAAGACTAAATAAAAAAAACAAAATGCAAAATGCTGACAAAATGAACACTAAAGAAAGAGGTGCATTGTGTAAAAAAAATGCACAAGAGTCGTAGCGTTTGTTTCTGGTTCAGTGTTTGTTTAGCGCTCAGACAGGAAGCTGGGTTTAGGGTGTCTGTCTGGCCATCCGTCTGGGGGAATGTGGAGAAAGGATGAGGTTTCTGAGGCTTTCACAAAAGGAATCTCTTTGAGGCGTTATTACATAAGCAAACACTGATACACCGCGTCTGAAAGCGACACGTTTAGAGTTCGCATGATCAGATTTATGAGTCCGAGTGTCTGTTTGCAGCACCTGAGCAAAGAAACACAAGCTTTTCTGTGATCAAACACTCAGAATAACAGCGTTTACAATCCCCCGTAACATACGACAAGCAGAAATATCAATCACAGAGACTTACGAACAATCTGCATTGCAAAACACAGCGGAAAAACGGATGCAAAAACCACAAAGCACAATATTATTCACTTTTATTCTTATTAGAGTTTGCGTGATGGTCTGATATTCTGCTTTATAATATTGGTTAGACCGGTTTAAACTCAAGTGTTTCAGAATGTGAATTTTAAATATGTCAATTATATATGTATTTATTATTATTCTATATATTTATAATGTAATGTTTATATAATGATATACCTTTATGATAATATAATTCATATATATTAGATATAAAATAAAAAGTGTAAATATATATCTAAATGCAAATTTATATATATATTTACATATATACATACGGTAAAATATTTACATTTATTTATTATATATTTTAATTATAAAAAACTGTACTATGCATTTAGTATTAATATTATTAATTTAGTATTAAATATACTAGTATTAAAATAATTGACATTGATTAATGTTTGCTTATTACTATATTTAATTACGTTTTGTTTTAATAATTACATTATTTTATACAAGTGTATATTAAATTATTTTTCATTATCTTTTATATAATATCTAATCAGAAGTGACGTATGTATTTCTAATTACTATCATTACATTACTATAAATATACTATTATGTCCATTTATATATTATATACATTTATATATATTTCAGAAATCAAAAGCAATCAATTGAGCAAAAGCAGAAATATCAATCTGAGAGAAATATGACTGCATTGCAAAACAGCGGAAATACTTATGTAAAAGCCACAAAGCACATTATTATTTCACTGTCATTAGAGGTTGGGCGGTATGATACACTGCTTTATAATATTAGCTTGATTCACTCAAGTGTTTCATCATGTGAAGCTATTTTTGCACTGATGCCAGACTCAATCATAATGTTTTTTTTTTTGTTTTTTTTTTTTTTTATATTATGAATAATCTCATCTTTTGAGTTCATCATAAAAAGAGAAAATGGAATGAAGCACCTTTCGAGTATTTCATTCGCTGCATTATACAACTATTGCTTAATTCATACGCAATCCATTGATTCTATGAACATCCCGTAAAATACCTATATTAGGATATAAAATTACTCGTACTGTGATATTTGGTCAGTAAGTAAACAAACATAGGCTAGAGAAGCTGATTTCCTATCAACAAACATTTGAACTTTGATTGCAAAGTTTTTCCAAATGCCTCATCATGAAACTACTGATTAAAACACAGGTATTCAATTAATACTAACCACAGTACTAAATAAATAAATCAAATATTCCCCTGACTGCGCTTAGGCTTGCAAAATGTCAGTTTGGAGACGTTTTCTACAGCGGTTTATATGGAAACATACCTTACACACGAAAACGCAATAACCTCGGAGTCTCCTGCTGTTTGCCTTGGCCCAGAGCTGCTCGAGATCAAACGCTGACTGCCATCCAGCAGACGCGGCCAGAAAAAGTCACCAGCCTCGAGTATTTTCTTTCCTTCTCCTGTAAGCGATGCAAAGTAAACGGCTGCCATAACATCCACCGCAAGCGCTCCATTTCCATTCACTCATTCGACTCTTTAAACGCCGCGCTGACACCGGCCCGGCGAATGCACATGTATGGCATTGGTGAACAGATCAGAGATTTTCAAAACATGACATTATAGCAAAGGTGAAGCTCTATCAGTATCGATTACAACAGAAAATAATTTCACACTAACAACCAGGTCAGCGTTCTGGATGGCTTCAAAGCAGAAATGCGAAGCTGAAAGCACTTACATTAATTAAAGCCTGTTTATTATTTGAGCAGTTATTGCAAATCGTCCTTTATGAGGTGCAACTACTTTTCTAGATGTGATTTCTTACTTCTGTGATGCAAGTCATCATTAGCTGGTGTGCAAAATCACATTCTGATTGTACAACGCATAATAATGATATGACATGCACCTTTTGTTTAATGCTTAAATTGAAAATTTGCTGATAATACACTCATCCTCAGGCAATCCAAGATTAGGATGAGTTTGTTTCTTCATCAGATTTGGAGAAATGTAGCATTACATCAGTTTCTCAGCAATGGATGCTCTGCAGTGAATGGGTGCCGTCAGAATGAGAGTCCAAACAGCTGATAAAAATATCACAATAATCCACAAGTAATCCAGTCCATCAGTTAACATCTGGAGAAGACAAAAGCTGAAACAAATCCAGCATTAAAAGGTTTTTAACTAAAATATGAGTCCATAATCCATAATAACGCTTCCTCCGGTGAAAAACATCTTATTGATGGATTTGTTTCTCACAAACATGCAGTTTTTGTCTTCTCCAGATGTGAACTGATGGACTGGAGTGCTGTGGATTACTTGTGGATTATTGTGATGTTTTTATCAACTGTTTGGACTCTCATTCTGACGGCACCCATTCACTGCAGAGCAACTGATGCAATGCAACATTTCTCCAAATCTGATGAAGAAACAAACTCTTCTACATCTTGGATTTAATACATTTTTAGAAAATTTTCATTTTTGTGTGAACTATTCCTTTAAGGTCAACATGAAATGCCAAACACAGCCCGGTTTTAATTCAGTAATCTCATGAATTTCCAAATCAAACATTTTAAAAAATATAGCATTCTTGACATTCTGTTGAAAGATTAGTAAAATGTGCCCTGATTAACAGTTCGCAATAAGACCAAGATTGTGAAAGTACATACACTCAATTCTGACTTTATGTTGACTTTAAACACAGCGTGAAAACGCTAAACTGCCTAATTATGAATAATTGCACGTCAAAAGCCTGGAATGAGGAAAAGGCAACATTGGTGGCATCTGGAGGAGATCAAACAGTCATCGTGCTCCACCATCTCCTGATGGCACCTCAAGTGTCTTTGAAGCTGTGAACCCTCAACCCGCTCGGAAAGAGTGCTTAGACAAGGAACCGGAGGAACGTAAGCAAACACCTTCAAAGCGCCTTTCCCAGCATAAATATCCTCGAATAAATAAACATGCAATCCGCCTGCAGTGTTCAAATAAAACACGGAGCATGAAAAGTGAGAGGAGGAAGTGGGGAGGAGGGGAGCGAAAGAAAAGATCTCAAACACAAATAAATAACATGAGTACCAATGGCAGACGATTATGTCTATAATGTTCTCTTATTATTAAATAAACAACATGCTTTGACAGAATGTGAAGAACAATGATACAATCATATTATTTGCATGCCGAGTCACGATTTGTCTTCTTTCTAAGGTCTATTTGCAGAGTGAATTGACCTAATTTAGCAACATTTTAGGAACTACACAAATTCACTATGGAAAGATGTAAGAAAAATGACTGAGTAGGGCTGCACGATAAATCGAAATGGAATCGAGATCGCGATTCGACAGAAGCTGTGATTGTCATGCGTATCTTTCAGTGAAGCACGGTTCTGTGATCAGCAGTAAATCTCCATCTGAAGGCCAGAGGGCGCTCTCGCGCTGAAACTCCAAATACTCCTCGCAGAAGACTCCCAGAAAATGGCTATCGCTGCAGCTGAATAAACAGAAGATTCAACTGCTTTCATTGATTCAACGTGACTAATAAACACACGACTACGGCAATTTACGGTTTATCTGAGTTCTTATTATTAAAATTTTCATTAAAATAAAGTATATTTAAAATGCAATGCCTTTATCACTGCTTAAAAACCATGAAATATGTTGCATGCCTTATTCTGTGAAAGAAGCCACATCATCTCACAGAAGGATTTATTTCAAACACTCGACTGTGTTATGAAGTGAGTTTGGAGTAAAAATATGTTATTAAATGTGGTATTTTCACATGCTTTCAGATGGAGCAGCATTTACTTCACAGAGCCGTAGTTCACTGAGAAGCTACGCAAACAGCTGTCATTATCGCAAACGATTTTTTTGATTTAATCGCGCAATAAAATCGTCTGCGATCTTTTTGCGTAGCTTGTCATGAACTACGGCTCTGTGTAGTAAATGCTGCTCCATCTGAAAGCACGTGATGATGATTTAATGCTGATCACAGAACCGTCTTTACTAGCAAATGCGCCTGAACAATCGCATTCGATTAATCGTGTCCAGCCCATGACTGATCACAATTTAATATGCAATATATGCAAATAATAGTATTATGATGGCATCACACTGTTGATCATACTGCATCAATACTACGTTACACTTACCCAAATAATCGGTGTTCTAAAGTGATTAATGGCTCAATAGAACTGAAGGGCCTTTCTTGCATCAAGTCAGAAATTGCAAGATATAAAAGAATTGTGAGAGATACAGTCTGAACTCATTTCAACTTCTCCTAACGGCCGGTTTTACATCTCGCAATGTACAATTGTGTTCTGCAAGTGAACGTCGCTTTATTGTGTCATCTCAAAGAGGCACAAAATCACTTTCACAGACTTTTACATTAACTGTTCCCTCCTGGTGGAATGACCTGCCCAACTCAATCCGAGCAGCTGAGTCTTTAGCCATCTTCAAGAATCGGCTAAATCACATCTCTTCCATCTTTATTTGACCAATCTTTATTTGACCCTCTAACTCTAGCACTCTCTATTTTAATTCTATTCTTTTTAAAAAAAACTGCCCTTTTAGACTTGCACTCTATTCATTTACTGCTTGTTTTTCTAAAAAAAAAAAAAACACACTATAGTACACTATATTCTATCTATTTGTTTTCTTTTCATTTATTATACAATTAACAAAAGCAAAAAAGGCCTCTAACACTAGCTTGCTCTATTCTTTTTCTATTCTATCTGTTTTCTTTTTATTTATTATATAATTTAAAAAAAACTTGCTACATGTACTGCATTAAACTAACTGAGACTTGTCATAGCACTTGCATATTATTGGCTCTTTTGTTGTTTTTTGATTGCTTCTATTGTCCTCATTTTTAAGTTGTTTTGGATAAAATCATCTGCTAAATGAATAAATGTAAATGTAAATTTAATGTAATGTACAATTCTGAGTTTATATCTTGCAATTTGAACTTTTTTCTCAGAATTTACGAATTTATATATTGCAATTCTGAGTTTGTCTTGCAATTCTACATTTTTCTCACAAATTTGAGTTTATATCTCACAATCCTGACTTTATATTAGGGCTGTGGTTCACCAGCAAGCACGATAGACGATACATTCACGATACGGGTCTGCACTAAATCACCTCAGCAGAATTTAGTATAACAGCTGTTTATTAAACACTGCATACTGTAGTGCCATTTCTAACTATTGGCAGAGCAGCAGCTGACCTCTGCATTATGAAGAGCCTCCATAACTGTACCACATTACAATATAGTAATGGCATGTGTTTCATGTTTACATTGGGCACTCCCCACCAGGTACAATATTCTGATTGTTTGTATCTATTTTTAAGCCTATAAATAATAATGTACTCGTTCTAATACATTTATATTGTAATGTACTCATTCTAATATGTTTTAAAAAATCATTTACATTGCTGGTAGGTTATCATTGCACAAATTAACACACTCTCTACAATTAAAAAAAAAAAATTAGAAGAGTTCTAAACTAACGCGCTGTCTTCACTGTATATAACGCTCACACGCTCAAGGCTGATTTATACTCGCTTGATTTAAGTTCGCTTTGAGTGCGTGCGATGTCGTTTCGCGTGGTGGTGTGCACAACATTTTTTTTAAGTTTCAGTGCAGCTCCGCTTCCGAAGATGCGCGAGTTCAAAGCGACTCTAGCTGAACAGAAGCAGTTAGATGTTAAGTTCAATCACACACACAGATCACGTTGCGGCTGAACTCAGACATTCAGGAACAAACTTTTTAGCGCTGCCCCGCAGTTTTATCAACTAAATAGCTTAATCGCTCAAGAGCTACATTTATCTTTTTCAACAAGGAGCTGGTAACATCATTGTTTCTAAAGGAATTAAAGCCACAGCTTCACTGTTAATAGAGAAAATCGGCAAAACGGTGGTAATTCATACATACACAGCCTCTCTCTTCTCTCTCTGTGTCGTAAATGAACAGTTGATGAATTACACTTTTCTGAGAATAGAATATTGAAGTGGAGATCGCTAAACTGCAAGCTAACCGCTGTTTTCAGAAAGCAAGCGCGTTTATCCACAGTGGAGAGAGCGCGTGGGCACAGGGTTGCCAGGTTGACAAAGATAAGTAGCACACTTAGCAGATATTTCCGTATTGCGCAAGTGTGAAGCTCTGTTTCGGGGACTACGTCTCTTTATATCAGGCAACCCCGTTGTGTTCCTCTGCGGCCAGATTATTAACATATGCTCTATTCATTCTTTTTTAGAAACCTCGCACTTTTCTACTCAATTTTAACGTTGTAAAATTTTAAACAAATTAAGGGTGGTCCACTGCTGCACACGTGCCACAGTATCGATACAGGGCCAGCTGTATCGATACTCGTATCGTCAAATCTCTGTGACGATACATCGTCGTATCGATATTTTGAACACAGCACTACTTTATATCTCACAATTCTGACTTTATATCTCACAATTCTGACTTCATCTCGTAATTCTGACTTTATATCTCATAATTCTGACTTTGTATATCACAATTCTGAGTTTATATCTCATAATTCTGAGGTTATATCTCATAATTCTGAATTTATATTTAGCAATTCTAACTATATCTTTTAATTCTGACTATATCTCACAATTCTGACTTTATATCTCATAATTCTGAGTTAATCTCGCAATTCTGACTTTATATCTCATAATTCTGAGTTAATCTCGCAATTCTGACTTTGTTTTGCAATTCTGAGTTAATCTCACAATTCTGAGTTCATCTCGCAATTCTGAGTTTATTTTGCAATTCTGAGTTTATATCTCATAATTCTGAGTTTATATCTAGTAATTCTGACTTTATATCTCATAATTCTGAGTTTATATCTCATAATTCTGACTTTATATCTCGTAATTCGGACTTTATATCTTGCAATACTGAGTTAATCTCACAATTCTGCCATTTTTTCTTACAATTGTGAGATATAAATGTCAGAATTGTGAGGTAAAAAGTCGCAATAACAAGCTTCCATAAAAAATATACAGCACACTTAAGACTGAATGCAGTCTGTAAGTTAACGCTTTGGGCTCGTGAAAAACTCATCAGCGCGCTGATAGGGTGTTGCTACGCATTTGTTAAAGATCATCAATCTGGAGTAAAGAAAAAGAGAAGAAAACCAGCCTGTCAGTGCCACATCTACTGACCACTCCCTGTTCCCCCAAAACAACACCCTTCATCGCGCCCCACCACCTCAAAGCCTTCAGAAAAACAGGCCCTTATCGGCCCCCGGACGCCCCATGGCGAGCTCGAGGATTTCTGCTGTACAAACCAGGAACAGATGTCTGCAGGGGCCGCGCTGAAAGACCCCGCTGTTCTGGACGGCCGCCACATGCTTCTCATTCAGAGATGAAGGCTCACGGCCCGCCAACGTAAAAAGAAAAACCCAAGTCGCCTCAAAACCCCGAATACCATTCGAGCACGTCTTTAGTTACCAGGAGAATGTCGGCTATTAAATGAAGGCACGACGTCGGGTCAATAGCGCAGTTCAGCTCCAACAAGACAATGGTGTTTCTCCAGAAGTCGGAGAACATGAGAAAAGCAGAGAGAGAAAGATGTCACTGAATGTGACGCTCTTAAACAGGCCAGATATCCACAACACGCTGCCAAAGCAAATACCGCTGACTCGAAGCGAAAGTGTGAGGAGGAGATGCCAGAGACCGAACGAGCCCAACTAAAACAAGAAAATACACAGCTCTGTTGAGGTGAGAAATCTGATTTCTGAAAGTAAACATGAGATTACAGAACGAGTCCACTTTGACTGGCTATCAAGAAACATCATCCATCAGGGCCTGCTATATCTGAGAGAACATGTCACACAAATCACTTTTAGAGATTTCTACGTTTATTCCCACCACGTTTTGGGAAATAATCATTATATTTCAAGAGTTTAGCTTGGCCGTGGTTAAAAAAAAGCACAAAACAAACAACTTCAAGATCTAGTAGAGATCCAAACAGTTGCTGTAAACTATTTCAGCCCCTTTGCAAACTTCGGTTTGGTCTAAGTTAAACCGCCTCCATTGCAACCAAATGCATGTTCATACACATAAAATATGAGATATATGAGAAACATGATGTAAATAATCAATGTTAAAAATTATTTACATATACAGTATATTTATAAAAATGTATATATTTATAAAATGTATATATATATAATGGGATTTCTATTACAAAGTATTTACATTTATATAAAAATCTATATGAATTATGACATTTCATAATTTATCATATAATATTATTAAATTTATTGAGCGTAATTACATTGATATAATTTCATTTTTTAATTATAACTTATTTATTATTATTATAAATTAATTTATCAATAATTCATTATTTATAACAGTTTTCTTTATCTTCATTATATTAAAATTGCACCAGCAATACCTAACGGTTATATACATAATACATTTCATACACTTAATTATTTACTTATCAATTTTATTGCTATTTACTGTAGCATACTTTCATTTATTACCAATTCATTTTTAATTTATTTGATTATAATCATTAAATTATTTCATTATATATATATATTTTCAATTTATATTAGTGATCATACAGTATAAGCATCCAGTAACATAATGGTAAAATATATATTTCTATAATTGTTTTTAACAATATATAATATATATATGCATTTTTCTATATCTCTTTATAGTTTATAGTTGACTTTTACTGTACATAATTTCATTTATATAAAATTGTATGTTTAATTATGAATTGTTTATTATTATAAACTCATTATAAATTACTCACTATACAAAATTGCAATATTTTTTTTCCATGGACCATCTTTTACCAGAATACTCTAATTTACTGAAATTCTTCGGTTGAATTATTTGGCAGGAAGTGGAATTTACTTCAATTAATTCCAATTCAAATTCCAGTTCAGCTTCCTGTGTTGTAGCCAATTGGATTCAAATTCCCACTCATTCTGTCTCTGTAATGTTTCCCCGCACCATTTAGATCAGATTGTTCCTACTTCGCTGGCATCAGCGGCTTCACGCCTGGGAACGTTTAAGACGAAAGGTGCGTTGAGAGGTTGAACTGAGCGCGTGTGTCATTATTTGGTCCGTGTGCGGCAGACTGTTGATGTTTCCAGTGTTGAAGCACACTGAGGCCTCACAGGCCGGCTCTTTAAGAACGGCGGGTCTCCACCTCAGTGCTTTCTGTGCTGATTTTTCACAGAGAGGCCTCTTGTCCGGCTTTCCAACAACATTCTGAGCCGCTGCTGCTATTTTGGCTGCTCATTTTTGATCTTACCTCTAGAGATCTCTCTAGTCCCGTGCCAGGTGTTTATACAGGTAAGAGCCGAACACCTGCAATGATCCGTCAATCTCGCCTCTCTCAAAACCAGCCAACTCATTCTTTCCCTATCGCCGTCTCCTTCAGAAACGAAAACAAAGCCTGTGTTTTTTTTTTTCAGGGAACGTCTTTGATCAGTCAACAGTCACCTCTGTGTCCTGCTTTTTCGCTCCTTTCACTCAACGTGCTTTAATCTGACGTGCAAAACTTTCAGGAAGAGTTCAAGAAAAATGAAAATCTGTCATGTCGTTCCAAACCCATATTCAACATGAAAGAAGACTTTTTAATGAACTGTCATTTTCCACACAATAGTGACTCTAAAAAGGACAAAACGTAGCATAAAAGTACATGCACTGAGCATTTCATTCCAAGTCTTCTGAAGTTATATGATATCTTTATGTGAGGAACAGGCCCAAATTTTGACAAAAAGCTCTCAAATAAAATACATTTCCTTATGCATTAAAGGGGTCATATGATGCTTTTTTAAAGATCATTAATTTGTGTATTTGGTGAAACAAAATATGTTGACATGCTTTAATGTTAAAAAAAAAAACATTATTTTTCACATACTGGTGTCATTATTGTAGGTCCTCTATGCCCCGTCTCTCTCAAACACGTCGTTTTCTACAAAGCCCCTCCTTCTGACAAGCGCAGTCTGCTCTGATTGGCCAGCTGACCCAGTGCATTGTGATTGGCCGAATAGCAAATACTTAAACTAATAACAAAACAGCAGCTGATTCAGAAGCGGCAGATTGTCATAGCAAAGTCAGAATTACCTCCTCTCCTAGGTTCACGAAACGGTCGTCCATAAAATGCATTGCTGTTCTGTTGTAATACTGAAGATTCCTAAATGCATCTACTTTCAGAAGCCAAAAGTGCTTTTTGCTTTCGCACTGAAACACACAGCGTCTCCCTGACCTGCTGCTTCAACACTAACTGCGGTTACTGAAAACCACGCCTTCTTTCACTTGGGTTCTTTCGTTGCGTGCACATTTGGGCGGTGTTATGCAAATATTTCCACATAGTGATGGTAGATATGTGGGGGTGTGTTAGAAAGAGCCTTTTTAGGGGGGCGTGGCAGAGTCTTAACTCTTTGGTTAATGAATATCTCTTTGGTTTTGAGACTTTTGAGACTTTTTAGTCTTTGCAACTTCAGGGATCTTATATATGCCAATCAGCTTGTAACACTCCAAAGAGAACGGAAAACTTGAAATCGATCAAAATATCCCCCTGTAACTACTTTTATGACACTTTGTGTTTTTTTTTTTTTTGTTGTCATTTTTGCAGTTTTGTTGTACAGTGAAAAAGCTTCATCAACATGTTATTTTAGTATCACTGATATGCTATTAAAGTTTCTGTTAATATTTTGAATGATTTTATTTTTACATTTCCTGTTTTCATTCTAATTTAAGTTAAAGTTTTAGTAATGTTGCTGTTTTTGACATTTTCATTAGCTTCTTTTTTATATTTCTAGTCTAATAGAGTTTTATTAGGTTTCAGTTTTTAGTTTGAGTTAGTTTAGTGCGTAAACTGAACAAAATGAGAAATGTTGGGGGGGGGGGGGGGCCTTTGGCAAATACCTGATAAAAATAGTATTTTATTTTTTTTTCTTTGTTTCTTTTAGTTAACTGTTCATGTATTTCCAATTAATGAAAAACTTCTTTATGTTTCTTATTTTTATATTTATTTTTATATTGTCTTGCATTCGCTAAAATAATAAGTTGAAATATTTTATTTATATTAATGAACATTTTTTGTAATGGTTTTAGTTTTAGTTCATTTACTAAACTAAACTAAAACAAAAATGAGAGATGTTGCCATGGCAATTATCTGAAATATTTTTTAATATTTAATTTTTATGTTCTTTTTCAGTTAATGTTTATTCTATTTCGATTAATGAGCTTTTAACATTGCTTTTATTTTAGTTATTTTTATTCTCAGTACTTAAAATACATAAAATGAGAATTGTATGCAAGCTAGAAAAAAAAAATATCTATAATATATATATATATATATAGATTATATTAGGAGGCCCCGATATGAAAATTTTGGGCCGATACCGATAACCGATTATTCTTCATTTTTGAAAGCCGATAACCGATACGTTGGCCGATAAATCTATATCCAAATACTTTTTGAGAGCCTGATTACAAAAAAAAAGTCTCACATTAAAAACCACATCCCAAACACTTCAACATAAGCAGCCTAGTTTGAACGGTGTACGTTTTAAAAATATTTTTACTCTCCCATTACCAAATTTAGTCATAAAAAAGTCTTACAAATAAATAAAATAATGCATAAATAATGCAAACAAGTCACTGGACATCATTACACGTGTAAAGAATCAAAATGAATGTGCCATAGATCAATAAAATGGAATAGCCTTTGCACGGACAATAATTAAATGATTTTAATTACTAAACCATATTGTTGATGAAAATAATAAGAGAAAAATACAAGTGGTTGTCGTTGTTAATAATGTATCGATGATTTTGAAAAAGTAACAAATTAATACCACTGTTTTAAATGGCAGCCGTTGTGCTGAAGCTGAAGAGCTGAATGAATATGGTAAACTGAAGCGTTTTGCTGGCCGCTTATTTAACTCAAGGAAATGCATCCTGAGATTAATATTAATACCACATAAACATAATATACACTTATATATGTACAAAATGGCGCAGTTATTGCGTGCTATAGTCAGAATGTGTGATCCTGTGTGTGAAAACAAAGCAACTAAACCCAAAGAATTCACAACGTTTTATTATAATAATGTTCTCATTAGAATGTTTTTTACACGACATTCCCAATCATAGTTATTAATGTTGTGCACTGCTGTTTGAGTTGCGTGCGCTGAGCTAAAGACGATCACCGGTAAACTGAAGCGCTCTTTTTAACTTAACCAAACGCATTCTATATGAGATAAATCAGATATACATCAAATAAACACAATATTACAACGTACAATTGCACAAAAGGCTGCAAACGAACAGCGCGCATCTGAAGTGTCTCTGAAGGAAATAATGCATTATTTATCGTCTTTAAGATATCGGCCAAATTTTCTTATCAGGCCGATACCGATAACAGAAAAAATTAGCATTTATCGGCCGATACCGATATGGTGGCCGATATATCGTGCATCCCTAATTATAATGACTTATACTGTCTTTTAATGTTTTTAGCTTTAGTTTAACGTAATAACCCTAAAAATAAATTATAGTTTAATGTATATTAAAATAGAAAAACGTTTTTACATCATAATAAAATATTTCACAATATTAAATTTTTTTTCCTGTATTTTTGATCAAATAAAATGCAGCCTTGGTGAGCAGAAACATTAAAAATTCGTTCTGATCCCAAACTTTTGACCGTTAAGTTGTGTGTTGTGTATATCTACAAAATATATACTGTATAATATATATGATGAAAATAATGAAAATGTTTTTTATGGTTTTAGTTAATGATAATAACCCTGATAAAGATGCATGAGTAAGTCATTCACGTTTGGAACGACATGATCTTCCTTTAAGAAAACACTGACAGCAGCTAATGAGCTCATTATTGCTCACTGAACACAAATGGCTTTCAGAGTTAATACTCCGGAGCTCCACGCCAGGAAAACCCTCGGGATACTCACCCGTCTGTCCCTGCCCTTCCCCCAGATCCGCGGCGCATGAACCCGTGGCTCCAGTGATACCAGAGAGCTTTAATAACTCCCAGCTCCGCGCTTTGAAGTCGCGGCCAGGCAGCTAAAGAATCCCATTCCCACCGCTTCCCTGACAATGGGCTGGGCCTGGGGGGGAGGGGGCCGACCGAACGCTGGATCTGGCCCTTTTCTAATCTGCGGCCATCAGGATTTTACCTGCCTCCCAAATCCTAAAGCTGACTTTAAAAGGCAGCCAGACACAATCCCTCTTTTCCATTAATTTCAAGGAATGTTCTGGGTTTAGTGCGAATTAAAGCGGTCATATGATGCTGCTAAAAAGAACATTATTTTGTGTATTTGGTGTTATGAAATGTGTTTATTCGGTTTAAGGTTAAAAAAAACACATTATATTCCACAATCCGTAATCATATATTGTACATTACTGTTTCTCCTCTATGCCCGCCTTTCTGAAACGCGTCGATTTTTACAAAGCTCATCGGTCTGAAAAAGCGAGGTGTGCTCTGATTGGTCAGCTATCCAGTGCGTTGTGATTGGCCGAATACCTCAAGCGTGAGACGGAAATATTACGCCCCTCACCATACTGTGATGCCGTGTCCAGCCAGAGCGACAAGACATAAACATTAAAACCCATTACAAACGAAACATTCGTTGCATCCAGTGGGGACGTAATTACGAATTATAATGACTTATACTGTTTTTTTATGCGTTGCGTTGCATCGTGCCGCGTAACATAAACCCATGTCTGCATTTGTGATCTGAGAAATTACAAACAACAAGCTCTACTCTACACTGCCCAAAACTCGCGTTTGAATCGTCAGTGGCAAATTCTTTAAATATGAAAACGTACTTACAGTCTGTGAGTCAGAAGCGCCGGCATTGTAGTCTACTCTACCAGGATCAGGAAACGGTCTTCTATAAAATGTGCTGCACACATCTGTATTTTTGGGTTGAAGTGTTCTGGAACAGTTTTTTAAATACAACTTAACCACTGATTTCTTGTCTTGTCCTCTTTTGGAAGACCAAACAAGGTAGTTTCACTTTCACAACGAAACACAAAAGGTCTCCACGACATGGCAGCAACAATAAAAAAAACAATACTAAAGAGGCTCGAGATAAAGTTACGCCTTCTTTCTTGCGTGACATTTGGTCGGCGTATTCCAAATCGTCCCACATAGTGAGGTAGATTTGTGGGGGGGTGTTAGAACGAGCCGTTTTTAGGTAGGCGTGGTTGACTCTTAACCTTTATAAAGAATATCTCTTTGGATTTGATACTTTAGTCTTTGCAACTTTACAGATCTTCTTCATGCACCAAGAGCTTGTAACACTCCAAAGAGAAAGAACAATTTTAATCGCATCAAATGACCCCTTTAAGTAGTTTCAACAGCATCTGTGGCCGAAAAATAAATTTGACTCTTCCACTGTTGCTTTTTAAAAGGTTCTTTGAATAAATGTATGCAATGAACATGAAATCCTGATTGTGCCGCTGATAAGTGTTGTTTATTTTAGTGACAAATTCACTAAACAAATGTAAATCAAGGGTCGCTGTACATCTGGAAAAATGTCTACAATTCTCCATCTCTGAATCATCTTTTATGAACTACAGCTGCCATGAACATGAAAATCGCCCTATGCGGTTTGAAAGCACAGCCATGCAACTTTAACATGCACATTATACATGTTAACATAAGATTACAGGAGTAGATCACACAAGTTTGCTGGAAATGTTCTCACCTTCAGGCCATCCAAGATATTGATGTAGAAGATTAGGATGAGTTTGTTTCTTCATCAGATTGGAGAATGTACAGTGCATCTGTGTCCTCAGGGCAATGGATCCTTTGCAGTGATTGGGTGCCGTCAGAATGAGAGTCCAAAACCGCTGATAAAAACACCACAATAATCCACAAGTAATCCACAACACTCTAGTCTATCAGTTAACATCTGGAGAACACAAAAACTGAAACAAATCCATCATTAAGATGTTTTTAACTAAAAATACGAGTCCATAATCCATAATAACGCTTCCTCCAGTGAAAAAGTGGTCTGATCTGAATCAGGAGAGAAATCTGCACAGATCAAACAGTCCAAAACAAAATCTGTGGCTGGATTTTGATGTGAGAGACAACAGGAGATGGACTTTTTCACTGGAGGAAGTGTTATTATGGATTATGGACTCGCCAGAAGCAACAGTTTGAAGTTAAAAACATCTTGCTGGATTGTCTTCTCCAGATGTTAACTGATGGTCTGGAGTGGTGTGGATTACTTGTGGATTATTGTGATGTTTTTATCAGCTGTTTGGACTCTCATTCTGACGGCACCCATTCACTGCAGAGCATCCATTGCTGAGCAAGTGATGCATGCTACATTTCTCCAAATCTGATGAAGAAACAAACTAATCTGCTCATCTCTTGTGATGGCCTCGACGGGTAGTATGCTTACAGCCTATTTTCATTTTTATGGCTGACACTATTCCCTTAATGGTGGGGGGGGCGGGGGGGGGGGGTGTACTCTGAATCACTTACTAATGTTTGCATGTTAAGTTACATCATGATTACACAGAAAGAGACTGTTTGCCTGGAGAAAACACCATTTGTGGGAATTATACAGTTTATCTGCTTTAAAAAAGCAGCCTTAATAATTTAGAAAACTATACAAATCAAATCATAAAATTAATAACTTAAAGGCCTCCAACTAAAAATACGAGGTTTAAACTCTTTTGCTATCCCTTACTGTGATATTTGCTTTAAAAAAAATTAAAGATTAGCTGAAACTATTTGGTGGTAATGGATTTTATGCCACAATTGCTGTTAATGGAGCTTCAAATGTATGAAAATCTGAAAATTCCTATAAAATGACAAAGAATGTGACCAACATGGAATGTTCTGTGCATAGAAAACTAAAGTTGGAGTTTGCATGAATGATTCTGTTATTTTCCTGTTTATTACTGTGAAGCTGCTCTGAAACTGTATTGTATCGTAAAAAGCGAGGTGAGGTAGAAAACAAAGCACTCATATACTTCATTGATGTAATCCAGACATACGTCATCCTTACAGAGATTCCTAAACACTGAGTGTCAGATGATATATCTGCTCTGGTTTTCCGCGAGCACGAGCATCAGTCCGTGTGGAGGTGTCTGCTTTCAGTTCATTTAGAGGACAGAATTACAGCTGCTCTGGGGCACAGAGTCAAACCGCACTTATAATGACAATACAACACTACGAGCGGCTCGACAAATGTCAAAGCATCCCTAGAGATGGGCAACAAAATCACGTCATTCGATTCGACTTACACTTACGCAACTGAACGACTTTAATCAGAGGAAATTATGGTAACAAGAAATGTAGTTGTTGTTGCAGTAGTTAGTAGTTGTTGAGTTGTTGCAGCATCAAAGAGAAATGACATGTAGACAGTCTATAAAAAGATTTTTTTATATGAGGTCTGGAAAATAATTTACACCAGCTCAACTGCATTATAAACCAGCATGGCACGATTCCTCACTATTACGAAGAGAAACAGAGACAGAAATAAACTCGTTCTCATGTTCGAAACATGAAGAGGCTTCAAATACTGTAGAATAGATTGGCACAATAAATATTTACCTTGGCATTTTTCCAGCCTAAACTTCAAGAGCCCAGAGAACTCATTTTTAATGACAAAAAAAGTGAAAAATTACAAAACAAATTAAGATTTTGCCATCATTTACTCACCCTCAGTCATATGCACAAGTCTTATTGTACACACTCTAAAAAATGCTGGGTTAAATATAACCCGGCGCTGGGTTAAAAAGGGACAAACCCAGCTATTGGGTTGTTTTAACCCAGCGCTGGGTCATATTTAACCCAGCAATTTTTTAGACGTGCATGATACTGTATTTTCCTGAATACAAAATCATCGGAAACGTGCTGACTTATTTTCCAAAGTGACTTATATAATGCAATTAATGTCAAGCATGCAAAACAATATAAAAAAATAAATATTGTTTGTTATAATAAACAAATATTCGTTTATAATAAATATTGTTTGAAATGCATGAATGAATGACTGAATTGTGTCTATTTTAAACGTATATTTTTCATTCCTTTTCTGTTCTCAATAGCATTTAATTTAAATGATTTGTTGTGGAAAGAGAGAACTAAAATACATGTTTACAATGTGCAAAGTTTTGTTTTATTTACCAGTATTTTACATTATTTCTGAATGTAATAATAAAGTGTGACTTATGCACCAATGTTTTTTCTCTCTCTCAACAGTGCAATTTTGACCCAATGCGAGTATAACACTTCTTTTGTACTTTATAGGAACTTGACGGTAAAATTCACCATCCAATACAATATGAGAGTTAGTAAATGCTGACAAAATGTGTGGGGAGGGGACTATTCATGTATTTGTTAGGACACGGGTTAGCAGGCTGCACTGGTCTGTCACTGGAATGCGGTTGTTGTGCGTGGCGAGAGCTGCCAAAACCTCATCCAACGTGCTCCGCCGGCCCACAACAATGACTAAGTTTTTCCGATTTCATTCCTGCAACTCGTGAAGATGTTTGCTACCGAGGATTCAGTTTACCTGCAGAATAAACATGGCAGCACAAACTGTGATTACAGGTTTTCAAAATCACAAAGAGCAAGATTAGACAGCCACATGATTCCTAAGTCTAGTTCAACATGGCACACATGCATTCGTTTTAAAATTTAGGCTTTCTACCTAATATGCCAATATGAGAAATTGCATTAATTTGCACTAAATTTCAAAAGTGAGATGGCAACACAAGAAAATGCTTGTGATCTAAACTGCAAAAAGTATGCCACAACGAGTTCATCAGTGACGCATGGTTTGATTGTTTGACCTTTTCACATTAGGGATAGTTTCACACCAAAAATGTTTATCTGCTTTACCACCCGGGATCCAAGCTGTAGGTGACTTTGTTTCTTCATTAGAACACATTTGATGATTTTTAAGTTCAACCGTTGGAGTTCATCAGTCTTATAATGGATGGCAATGTTAACAAAGTCTATGAGAGTAAAAAAACATGCACAGGCAAATCCAAATTAAACCCTGTGGCTCCTGATGACATATTGATGTCCTAACACACGAAACAATCAGTTTGTGCAAGAAACCGAACAGTATTTACATCATATTTTACCTCTAATACACCACTATATCCAACTGCTTTGAGCGCGCGCACGGCATCCGGTGCGTGAGGTGTGTACGTGCTCTGCCGTAGTTTACGCGAGCGCCGGAAGTGATCTCTCGCGCGTATACGTCACTCATTGTTTACACAGTGCACAGTCATTGTAGGTAAGACGGCTAATCAAAATGGTACTTACTTGCGGTTATCTGGATTGTTCAAACCGAGAAACCGACTTAAAACTAAAAAGATTACGTTCTCTCAACAACACTCGCGTGAACTCATTCGGGAGTGGTGACTTTCCCCGTATTCCCAACTTCTGAGCCTGCTCACCTAAAGTTATGGTTGATTGCTCTTCGGCTGGATATCAACATACCCGTTAACGTAAACTACGCCAGAGTGCGTACACGCCTCATGCACCGGATGCCGTGCGCGCGCTCAAAGACAGTTGGACATAGTGGTGTATTAGAGGTAAAATATGATATAAATACTGTTGGGTTTCTGGCACAAACCGATCGTTTCGTGTTTTAGGACATCAATGTGTCATCACGAGCCGCAGGGTTTTTGGATTTGTCTGTGCATGTTTTTTTTAATCTCATAGATTTTGTTACATTGCCATGCATTATACGACTGATAGACTGCAACGGCTGGAGTTAAAAATCATAATTTGTGTTCTACTGAAGAAACAAAGTCACCTACATCTTGGATGCCCCGGGGGTAAGCATATAAACATCACATTTTCATTTCTGGGTAAACTATCCCTTTCATCCATTTGATTAATTTTCTGTCCATTTCAAAGATCAATTCAGAGTGTGACTCTGATCTGATATTGAATTTTGAATTGATTCAATGAAATGAACCATTTGAACCAATTGAGAAAAAATAAAATCAAACTAGTTCACTAGTTCAGTCTAGTGACTCATGGTTTGATTGTTCGGTCCAAACCAGAGTTTCACATCAACCAAACTCTGACCTGAAATGGACTCGAATCAGAAGCTCCGGTTTGAAAGTGCCTCTTTCACTTCATCCACCCGAAATAAACAACCTAAACGCATCTTATCGCAAATCAAAAGTCTCCCGCGCTCTTGTTCACAGTTTCAAAGAGTCGACTTGACGACTGACAAAACACAAACCGGAGCCAAAACTTTGATGAAATCAAACCCTGGACCTGCCCATTAATGGTTTCCCCTCAAGGCCGCTGTCAGATTTTCCCAAATAACTTTCCCATTCATGACGGGAAGGACTTTTAAAGGGCTTCTAATAGAGCAGGTTAATCATCAGTTAGAGTCTTTTTACTATGACGTCCTTCAGCATCCTTCGGAGACTAATTGAAATGACGCAAAGCCATGCACAGGTGAGAGTCTGACATACTGAGACACATCGGCTTCTGTCCATTTCAATGAATCAGTTCTTTTGAGACTTTTGAGGTCGACTTACTGAACCGATTCTTTGAAATGGACAGTTTGAACCCATCCACAGAAATGAATCAAACAGAGTTAGAGTTGGTTTGATTCATTCCTGTGAACTTCTGTCCATTTCAAAGAATCAATTCAGAGAGAAATTATTCAAACTAATTTAGAGTTGGTTTGATTCATTCCTGTGTATTTTTGTCAACTTCAATGAATCAACTGCGATTGATTGACTTTTGGATTGATTCTTTTAAATTTGGCAATTTTAACCCTTCCACAGAAATGAATCAAACAAACTGGTGAGTCAATTTGATTCATTCCTGTGAATTTCTGTCTAATTCAATGAATTGATTCTTTGAAATAGACAGTTTGAACCCATCACAGAAATGAATCAAACAGAGTTAGAGTTGGTTTGATTCATTCCTGTGAACTTCTGTCCATGTCAAAGAATCATTTCAGAGATTTTTGAGAGTGAATTTTGAATTGATTCATTGAAATGGATATGTTGAACCCATCTAGAGAAATGATTCACACTAACTTAGAGTTGGTTTGTTTCATTCCTGTGAATATCTGTCCATTGCAAATAAATCCAAAGACTTTTGAATTGAATCTTTAAAATGGACAGTTTGAGTCCACCCACAGAAATAATTTAAACACACTTGTTAAGAGTCTATATGATTAATTCTTGTGGATTTCTGTTCATTTCAATGAATCAATTCAGAGACTTTTGAATTGATTCTTTTAATTTTGACATTTTGAACCCATCCACAGAAATGAATCAAACAAACTTGTTAAGGTGAGTCAATTTGATTCATTCCTGTGAATTTCTGTCTAATTCAATGAATAAAGTCGAAGACTTTTGAATTGATTCTTTGAAATGGACAGTTTGAACCCATCCACAGAAATGATTCAAACAAGCTCTAACAGTGTTTTTATTACTTAAGTTTAAACGAGAGACATTAATAAATCTCGGTCTCAACAAGTGTAGTAAAAAGTGCATTAAAATCAATGCAATGTTGTGTAGTATGAACAGAACAGTGTTACTGACATACGTATGCCATGAGGCATGTTATTCTTTGCTATGAATCACTAAGGTTAGGGCTGTCAACCTGTCTTATGTTATAAAACATGCCAGAAAATAGCAGTATTGTGTGGTCAAAGAACGAGACAAAAGTCCTCAGGTGAAGGAGAAAGAGCAAAAAATCAATTACATAGATATAAAAAATTAAATCTGGTAATCTCACACTCCTGTAAATCACTGTATAATCCGAACGCTGTTCACGCAGATGTTATGCACAACTGTCCAGGACTAACCGCGACTCTCAGCTGTTAGTTAAAACAGCTGTCAATCACAAAAGCCTCTGGTTCTGCACCTTCAACGCCCGCCGCTGATGTCACAGTCCCGCCGCCAAATGTCCCCGCAGGGGACGGCACGTCAAAACCCATCAATCCCACCGGGGAACAACCACAGCGGCGCTGTCCCGCTGCCAAACACGACTAAAACAACAGCAGCAGCAGCTCTCTGTGTTCCTTCTGCGGTGCAGCTCACGTCTGGATTCTTGAGCGATTTGACCAAGATACAGGGAATAAGCTGCAGCAGCGTCTCTCTTACAGCTGAATAGTCCCATTGCTGAGATGCTTTCAGGATTTCATGGTATTACTTTTAATACCATCATAGCAAATCTAGTCTCTAAATAATGCCATTTTGCCCCGGAGCAAAACGCATCATACATCGGCAATTTTGTGAAATTGACATTGCTACATCATCTGGAAAGCGAAACTAAGCGTATCCATTTATGATGTTTGGTATAGGAGGCCATATTTGGTCGAGATACACGAGTTTAAAAACCTGGAATCGGAGGTGCAAAAAATCTAAATATTGAGAAAATCGCCCTTTAAGGTTTTCTAAATGAAGTCAATGCATATTACTAATCAAAAATATTTACGGTAGGAAATTTACAAAATATCTTCATGAAACAATAATCTTCTTAATATTCCTAATGATTTTGGCATAACGAAAAAATCTATTAATTTTGACGCCATACAATTTAATTGTTGGCTATTTCTACAAATATACCCCAGCGACTTAACACATGCTTTTGTGCTGCAGGCTCACATATATGGGCCAAATGGTAAGGCAGCATCAAATGCACCCTTTGAGAAGATAGCAATCCCATAATGCACCACAAGTGATAAAAACATTGCTAAAACAACCGTTTTTCTTAGTATTCGTTGTTGCTGTGTATATTTATGCTTATTAGAAAATCTTAGCAGCATGCAAACTAGGGCTGGGTATTGAGACAAATTTCATGATTCAATCTGAGGTTGATTCACAAGCTTGCTATTCGATTCAATTTCGATCTCGATTCATTTGGTCTTTATATTTGGTCAATATACAGACAAATTAGGTAAAGAAAAAAATCTCTCTCAACTAATGTTGTAAACTACTCGATAAACCCTGTCAGTTGGTACATACAAGCAAAAAACATTTCTAATATATTTATTTATCATATATATCTATCATATATATAGAGTATATTGTCTAACATACTTAAAAAATTTAATCAAAAAGGCAATTTTTATACATGTATGTTCCCATACCAACATAAGTATAATTTAGTATATATTTATATTATATATATTTAAAATACTTGTTATGACAATATTGTATGTTTCTACTCTCTCTCCAGTTTGTTTGTTGATATAAACAGTCATTTCACCGTGGATGTCATACTTGGTTTATTTCATTTTCTTTTCAAAAAGCATTAGATAATTCAGAACAGGTGAAGGAAAAATGTATATAATGAATATGTAATATAGTGCACATATTTAGCAAAATACCCTTTTCTAGAGTGATTTTTTTTAGCTAGCTATCGAATTTATGGTCACTGAATGGCTTTTCCTGAGGTAAATGTGACGTTACGTGACATACTGATCACATGCTGTTTTATTGACATCTTTCCACGATTGAAACCCTGATTGAGTGATTACCTAAACAGATTCGTGTTCATAAGTTGATCTTTTCTTTCACACTTTCTATTGTTTCGTCCCGCTGCAATGTTTTTGGTGTTTACTAGTAGTAATAGGAAGATGTGGATCGGGTTCAATGAGAAAATAGACAGAATCTGAAGCTGAGACGTTGTTTCACAAGTCAAAGTAACAACGATGTTGTTGAACTTATGTGCAGGGGGATTAAAAACATAACGTTTCTTAAGTTTTGTTCACTAAGCTACATCGACTGAAACGCACAGATGTTCGTGAAGTTAAAAAATCTATGTTGGTTCATCAAAAAAACTAATCGATTAAAATCTGTATTTTCAAACCACAGCCCTAATGCAATTCTACAGTCTTTGGAAAAATGGATTAATAAATTAGTTGGTTTTCCAAGAGAAGTGCTTTTTTGCGTTTGTAAACGTCAGATATTGCTGCTCGATGTTCAGTCTAGTATGCTCTCCTTAGAAGACAGACCGCCGATGTATTGCTGAATTTTTGTCTCCACCTGCCAACTTGGCCACAAGAAGTCGATTCTAGTGGACATTCAGTAGGCCAGCGTTTATCACACATGGTGTTTTAATGCTGCTTCAAGACACATTTACACTAGCTATACTTCAGTCTAGGCGTTTTATGCAGCATTTGTGTGGCCGCGTGGTGTCTGAACTGACACAGCCTTAACGAGATTGCACCTTATGAATGGAGAACCAGACCACAGACTCAGAGCACAATGCACAAAAACAGCATTTCTTACCTTATAATTCTTTCAGGATTATGTGTCGTATCTCTCGCCTTCTCGCTTTCAGCTCCTCTCTGACATAAAGAGCGTTCACACAAAACTATCCCCTGACAGTGGATTGAAGTGACGCAGTATGAGAATGGTCGCAACATCCAGCCATTAATAGTTCTTCACAACAAAATAGACCTCAAACCGTGTCAAATGCAACTCACCTTCAGAATTTTCCCGACGTTTGCAAGCGCATCCCAAAGACAAAAAATCTAATATTATTACAGTAGCGTATGGTTTGTGCATTTCAAAGCATTAGGTACATTAAGGCATATAAGGGACGTTTATATTAAATAAAAAAAGATGTTTAAATAGATTTTAATCAAAATGCCCCATGATTTTCTTATTATACCTAACGACTCAGCTATCTCATGATGTAAAAATCTTAAATCATGGGCAATTTTGATCTTAGAACTTTTATTCTGCGATCCGTAAAAAAATAATTAATTCGATTCGATTGTATATTCTATAAAATAATAATAAAAATAGATGGCCATTTTTGGCCTTTCAACACTTAAAAACGTTAGGAAAAAGTAATTAAAGAAACAATACAAAAGTTAAAAGCTATCTTTATATTTTAGAACTAGATCAAAATCATTCCAAGAGACAGAAACGTTATTTTAACGCAATAAACATACGCGTGCACACATATTTTGCAATTATGTAACTCGTAGATGTGTAACTCACCATGTTTTGAGTGAAGTTTCCCCATTGTATCACTGCTGTGGTTAAGAGAGCTCGTGCATCTCACAGTTGCACATCATATCCCGTTCAGAGAAATTAAAAGGCAACTCCCGCAGGTTCCGCAAACACACCAGCGGCATTTAGCGCGCGACTCCCGATCACTGCGACGCTTTAACGCAGAGGAGTAAAGAAAAGCGTCTGTCGTTGGACCTCACGAGTGGATGATCCGCCGCAAATGAAGATGTGAAGCGAAGTGAAGTGCTAGAGAAACGCGCACCTTCAGTCCGGCCCCCTTCAGCATCACTGCTGCCCCCTACCGGGCACGTGCCACACCAACAGCCGATATCAACATGCTTCCTCAGCTGATCAATCACAGTACATTAAGTTTTCTGAAATGTTGTTTAAATATGCAAATAAGGCATTATCTCATTAAATATGCACTCATTTGCAACATTTCCCGAACTGAAATCTGAACATCGGATGAAGACAGGTTCAAAACTAGTTTCATTTGGTTGATATTTAGAGTTAAAAGATTTTTTAGAGGGGATTTTGAGTATCTCTTTTTATAACTGCATCAATCAGAAAATACTACAAAATAAAATGTTAAATATATATCAACAGACCGCTCTGTAAATTGCAGTACATTTGTAAAGTTTGGTGTACTTTTTTTTTTTACCCACAGTATCATAAAATCTACAGACTCAAATTGATCAAATAAACTAAATGAAATAAAATGATTGAATGAATAAACAAATAAATACAAAACAAAAAATAGATTGAAATTGCATGAATGAATGAATAAAATAAATTAAAAATAAATAATGAACAAATTAAAGAATGGATGAATAAAACAAAAAATAAATAGAATGAATGCATTCGCAATTACCTTTTTTAATTTTTTTATTCAGTGTTGGAGAACGTTCTTCCCATTGAGTGCACCATCTTTGGTATATATCTAGTCTTTGGTATATATCTAGTCTTTGGTATATATCTAGTCTTTGGCAAACTACTGCAAATGAAACTGAAAGTAAGTTGCAGACGCTCAACACATAATGAAGTGTAAATAGAACCGTTTTAACAAATCAGATAGCTATTCGATCAGAGAAAACGCATTAAGTGACCAGGTGTAAACAGGCCCTCAGTACTTACAGTATACCGGCAGTTCCTCTTGAGGAGATGACACTTGAGGAGAACTGACTTCCATTAAAAATCACTGGATTCAAACACACCGAGCAAAATGATGAATAAAAGTGATGTTAGTCAAGAGAAAAGGTCCTGCAGCATTTGTCTCATATTTCCCTAAAAGCAAGAGCATTTAGATTCAAATTACTTGCATGTCTGAACAATTTTTGGGGTCATTGTAGGTGTTTGGTAAGACCTTATTAAACCAAGTATTTAACTTTGGTGTATCAATCAAAATGCAACATTTGCAGATTGTACTTTTCTTACACTGACAGAGGGATCTGAGCAACATCTACACTTTCAAACAATTTTAGAATTTTCAAACAACACACATTTTCTCTACAAAAGTAAAAAATCTCTAAATGAATGTTTGATGATGCATTTTTCCAACTTTTGGAGCTCTTTAAACACCAGCACAACCTCAGGAAAGCATCTAGTGTACTTACAGTGGAAGATTGACATGACTAATTACGTTGCGCTTGATGCAATGAGAAAATTCAGAACAAAAATGCAAATTCAGATTTGAAGGCAGTACAATGGAAAGATCATCACTCTTCAGGCGCCGCTGATGACATGTAATCGCCCACTTGATGACAGCTCAACTGAAACTCTGTTATTACTCTCTCTCCTCAGCATGCTTGTGATGTTGTTCCACATATTCGTCTCTGGGACTTTACAAACTCTCAACCCGTGGCAGCTTGTGGTTTAACGTCTCTGATGAGTTACACAGATGCTGAAATCCAAAGCCGGCTCCTCCAGAGTTGCGTCTTTCTCTTTCCTGATGGTATCATCACATTTAGCATGTTAGTCATTCAGCAGATGCATCCGAAGCAACACACATGACACCAGACCTGAACCCAAGGATTTCAGCATCAGAATGAGAAGCTAAACTTGTTTCACACTGACATATGATACTAGAAACAACAGCTGAATAACCCCTTTGTGACTGGGACAGAAAAGGCTGATTTTTAACTACTAAATGGTATTAACCTACTATAATTAGTATTTTCCTGTTTATGGCCAATTACTGATAATGGCCGATATTATAAATCTATGCTACTTAAAGAAAATTGATACTCTAAAAGCTGAAGTAAATAGATTTATTTGAATCAAATAATAAATATCGGCCACTAAATAATCATTTTCACATTAAGGCTAATCACCGATAAATGGCCGATATTATAAATCTATGCTACTTAAAGAAAATTGATACACCAAAAACTAATATAAACTGTTTTATTTCAAATTAAATAATAAATATCGGCCACTAAATAATCATTTTCACATTAAGGCTAATCACCGATAAATGGCCGATATTATAAATCTATGCTACTTAAAGAAAATTGATACACCAAAAACGAATATAAACTGTTTTATTTCAAATTAAATAATAAATATCGGCCACTAAATAATAATTTTCACATTAAGGCTAATCACCGATAAATGGCCGATATTATAAATCTATGCTACTTGAAGAAAATTGATATACCAAAAACAAAAATAAACCGTTTTTATTTTAAATTAAATTATAAATATCAGCCAATAAATAATCATTTTAAAATTAAGGCCAATAATCAATAAATGGCCATTATTTTAAATTGACTAGATAAAGAAAATTGATACATTCTAAAAATTGAATTAGTTTTTATTTCGTATTAAACATTAAATATCGGCCAATAAATAATAATTTTCCAATTAAGGTCAATAACTGATAAATGGCCAATAATAAACATTAATACACTTTAAAAACTAAAGTAAATAGTTTTTATTTAGAATTAAATATCAGCCAATAAATAATAATTTTTACATTAAGTCTATAACCAAGAAATTGCCCCTGATATTATAAATCTAGAACAAGTAGAACAATTTTCACTTAGAAATTTACTAGTAATTTCACTAACATTACAAACTGAAAAGTACCATATGGAATTAAATATTTTTTTTAGTAAACAACGTATAATCTGTTTTATGTACAACTTTTAATTTTTTTTTTTCATTTTCTTAAAACAGAAAACAAAAACACTAAAAACAAAATAGCTTGTATGCTTAAAGTGAATTTTAAATGTGTTATTTTTAATAAGTTAAGCAAAATTTCAATATCTTGGTTAATAAAAACAAAAAATTTCACTTAAGCCAGACAGCAGCCACTTTCTTCAGAAAATGCAAAAAAACTAGTTGGTAATTCAAACATGCACGATCCCCACAGGAACATTTTTCATTATCAATTAGTTTTAGAAAGACAAAAAAATAAATAATAACAAGATATGAAAGCATATTGCGTTTGCACGTGTGGAAAAGATCTGTTGCAATACTGAAAGAGGGGAGAGATTTGCAATACTGATTTGCCAATAAGCAGCATAAATCATTCTTTTATTTCAAACAAAAGCTCATGTATCTCTCTGCAGTCCTACTGAACAGCCTTAAATGTCTCATGTTATTAACTCTTCAACTAATGTATTACTATTGGCAGCTCTATTGATATTCCAGCGCTTGAGGCCAGAACCCCAGAGAAATTCTGCAGCATTATACTGTTTGCTTTGTTTAGGAACTCACTGGCAGTTTCCAACCACAAAAGTGGTATAAAACACTGCAACAATAAGGCTTTTGACGATGTTTTTTCTGATTCGATTCAAACAGCTGCGTGTTTTTGGACGAGGAACTGTCAGGAAGAGAAAAAAGCCTGCAGACATTGCAATTATGGGTTTGTTTATCTGGTCTGCAGCCTGACACGGTTTAATCTCACATCATATCAGAAGAATGCGCTACAGATACCTGCACAATGATGGCTCGCAGGTGTTTACCTGTTTGATCCGGTATCGGCGGGTGATGATACACATCAAGCAGCTCTTTGTGATTATGGGATTCGCATAAAACAAATTCTCACAACTCGAATCTTTCCAAACAGCACATCAAAGCAGGCCGCTTTAAATATGGTGTCAAACTGGTTTCTAAACGACGAAAGGTCAAACTACATGCAAGAAAGCTGACTCTGAATGAATGCACATGTGGGAGAATGAAATGCTATGGGCAAAAAAATTTTTAGTTTGTGTTTTATAACTTTAATCTCTTTGAAATGACACAAAACAATCGGTTTCAGGGTTTCTGCAGGTTTTATGAAGGCCTTTTAAATTTAAGTCCTTTTTAACAACACAATACATCACACAATGAGTTTGATATTAGCCAACACTTTGGAAAAAAAAAAAAAAAAAAAACAAAAAAAAAAAAAAAAAAAAAAAAAAAAATAACAAGTTTAAAAATACAACTTTTGAACCAGATAGCCTATTACGTTTTTAATTCTTTTTACACAAAATCTACTGCACTTTGACCAGATTTTGAACACAAAACCGGGGGTTGGTCTCGCATGGGCTATTTTGAATTTGATTGTGTGGGTAAAAATTGGCTTGGGTGGGTGGACAAAATTTGGGCTGGTTTTGGGTCAGTTTGGCGGTTATCAAAAAAAAAAAAAAACAATATAAATTGCATAGGCGTAATGTTTAACAGAACAAGCCCTAAAAGTATTCATGATCCTACTACATCCATCGTCATCAAGACCGTTAGCCAATAAACTACACACACACCGCAAGACGCGCTGGTGCTGATGTAAAGTTTGACACCTCAGCCGCACTTCAGTCACCCGGGCAACAAGCAGATCCGATGTTCTGATGCATGATGAGCAAGTTTTTAGCGTGATTAAATCTTACCGTATCGGATTTGATATGTACACTCTTAAAAATGCTGGTTAAATGCAACCCGTTGCTGGGTTTAGCATAGGGCCCAAACACCCACATTGGTTGTTTTGACCCAGCTCTTTGGTTAAAGTCTAACCCAACCTTCTGGGTAATAAACCCACCGCTTCGGAATCATAAAAAACAGCCAAATTGCTGGGTTTGTCCCTATTTACCCAGCACTGGGTTGTATTTAAACCAGCATTTTTTAGAGTGAGTATGACTGTATTTTCAAGTAATCACAATGCCTAAATATAATTTAAAGAGTGGGAGAGTGACTCAACTCTCACAACGTGAATTACACCTGTGGAGGGAGATGACACGAAGGCTCTAATATCACTGCATCCCGTAATCAGAGACAACAATTGTCAAGTACTTAATTATAACCGAAACTAAATATATCGGTTTATACGATCATGTCTTTTATCTTTTAAACGGTCCAGATTGATAATTCCTTGAAAACCGCTAGACTTGATTAGTTTTGACTGTGCAAAATTCTGTATTATGTTCTACAATATCAACTTAACAAGAGGCTTCCTCTAGTTATGTAAAATTATAGAGCGACACGAAGGAAAGCGCATTATTGTTGTTGGCTTTATGCTGAACTATTTCTTTTAATATCGTCTGAAATTCTAAGTCAGTAATTACCTACAATGAATGACACAGTGTTTGACTGTTCATGGTGTCAGCTGAACGAGTTTGAAATACCTGCAACGTTGCTTTTTCAGCTTTTTTAATATGGGTACTTTTTTGCATTTAACTTGGATTATTCTCCTGCGACACTTGAAATGAATGCTTCTTGATTTGCTGCTCTACATTGTCTGCTGAATATTTTATTCATGTTCGTAAGCCTATCCTTTTATGTAGGCTATTTTGCCCCGATTCCAATCCGTTCTACCTGGGAAATTTATCTAACGTATAATATATATTTTCGTTTTGCAACATTTATTTTGTTTTTTTATCTGATGTTAAAATGGCCTTTATCAACCTTGATTTACATATTCTATAACATTATTTGACAGTTAAAGTTTTGGGCGATTTTTGGGTGGGTTTTTGTGAGCTTTTGGGCTGGAAATCGTCCATCCAATCTGGCAACACTCCTCCCAAACACTAGAATATAGAAATAACTTTGAATCACACTGCAAAAAAAAATGCATGTTCTTCCTCTGAATTTGTGTCTCGGTTGAAATCTGAAAATGTCTAAAGACTGTTAAATCAAGATGCATTCACTTGAGAAGCAAAATAACATACGCAGTCTTTTTTCTGATAAAATTTATCAAAATTAGTGTTATGATCGAAACAGAACAAATATCTGCCAATTGGCTCAGAACAATAAGCTTAAATACATTTTTCACCCCCATTGACAGATGTTTGTTCTCGTTTTAAGCATAAACTCACTTCATTTTGTTCAATTTCTCAGAAAATAAGACTTCATTTTTATCTTTTTGTGTCTCAAGTAAATGCGTCTTGATTTAAGGATGTTTACATATTTGTACTTGAAAACAAAAATACTGTGCAAGATATTAATTTTTTGCAGTGCATGCAACATTCAATGCCATGAATCTGAATTTAAGATTTTCTGCTCTGATTTAAGAGCTTTTAAGGCCTTCGATTGTGGAAGGGAGAATTAAGACTTAAGACCCTCAGAAACCCTGCATGTTCAGGCAGATTTTGCTCAGACACAGTCATCAAAAAATGCAAACTATAAAAAAAAAAAAACATGAAATCTGATTTGTACATACCTCTTGCATAATGACAATGTGGACGTCAGTCCTAAAGACTGGATTTGAAAACCAAATCAAAACTGAAAGCAGTGTGAATAAAGGCTGTTAGCACACAAACCTGGTTTGGTTTTCAAATAGTTTCTAATAAAAGTAAGAATAGCTGTCTGAGTGATTGTGCATCTGGTAATATCTATCAGAGGCATTTCTTGCATTCATGCATGCTGTTTTTCCTGCAGTAGCACCATTATGCCACCTACTGGTTGCAATGTATAAATTAGATTAGACTAAAACATTTTATGTCCAATTCAGAAAAAAAAGAACCAAAAGAAGTGATTTTTTCCCCTCATTTTAATTAAATGATTTAAATATATACATATATAAAAACTGAACATAAAAAAGAACATTATTTTATTCATATGCACATAGCAGCTGCTACACTGCATATTTCAAAGTCGGATTTAGGACACCAAAACTTCAGCTTATGAATATCAAAAATGTTACCTAGCAGATGATAAGTGCCGTTTTAAACTCTCAACACTGGTTTGTTCTAGGATGAAGCTAGTGAACGGACCAGACATACTGAATTAACAAAACAAGAAGAAACCGTTTTGATACAACAGCAGAACATCAGAGTGTCCACGGCGCACTCCATCGCTTTCAGAAAACCCTCGACTGTCAATGTGGAGGACTGGAGACAGAAGAGTTGACGTGATCACAACAAACAAAGACTAAACTGCATATTCAAACTCTGTTGTCTACAACTGATTATAAAACAAAAAGTACAACTCTAAAATTTGTGACGCACAAAATGCTCCATTTTTCTCATTCACTGGACAGTTTTGAGAGTTTTATTTCAGACTGGTGGAAAGAAAACATCCAAAATACACATTTAAGTGTTCATAGTTATTGCACTTTATTTATTTGTGTCTGTAGATTTCAATTTCAACACATCTTCAACGTAAATGAGTTTTATTATTATCTTTATACTAAAGGTTTTTATAGATGGGTTTGTTTATATATCATTCGCCTGATTCATACAGCATTTTATTTCTAAAATTAAAATGATTTTTTTGGGCTTTTGACAGTATTTTCTGATTTTTGGAGAGATAAAAATGTGATATTCAAAAATCTTTAATTCTAATATAATTTTGAACCTGGCTTTTTCAGGTTTCTGTTCTGGAAATGTATGCAAACGAGTGCATATTTAATTAGATGATGCCTAATATTAATATTATTACCAGTGTTACGCATTACAAGTAACACGAGTTACGCCATCAGATTACTTTTTTAAAGTCTGGGTACAGTGAATTTTTCTTATTTAAATATTACATGAAATATCCTGAGCTTTGCCTTTTCGAAATAGCAATCGCAAGTTTGACTTAAAATTTGACCTGGGAGCTCAAAAGCATTCCTAATGGGTCAATTTCGTCCCCTCAAAAAAGTTGAGATTTTACATCATCTGAAAGCTGAATAAATAAGCTTTACGTTTGATGTATGGTTTTGTTAGGATAGGACAATATTTGGATACAACTATTTGAAAATCTGGAATCTGAGGGTGCAAAAAAATCGAAATATTGAGAAAATCTTCTTTTAAGTTGTCCAAATGAAGTTCTTAGCATTGCATATTACTAACAAAAAATTTAATTTTGATATATTTACGGTAAGAAATTGACAAAATGTCTTCATGGAACATGATCTTTACTTAATACCTATGATTTTTTGCATAAAAGAAAAATCAATAATTTTGACCATACAATGTATTTTTGGCTATCGCTACAAAATATATACCCCAGCGACTTAAGACTTACGTTTTGTGCTCCAGGGTCCCAATGGTCAATGCAAAAAATGCTGTTGTGGCCATTCCTTTCCATCACAGCAATAAGCAGTTTTAGCCTTAAGGCTAAAACTACAGTTTATTTGTGGTAAAAATCACACAACACGAGTACCTTTCCATAGAGCACATGAGCCAGAAATGGGATTTTCCTCAAAGCTCTTCCACTGAGTCCCACACTCCTCCTGTGCAGAAAGAGACACTCGTGAAGATCCATTCTCTGAGACTTTCAGTACTAGCTGCGTCATAAGCAAACACTCACTGGGTGATGTTCCTCAGGGTTAAGCTCAGACGGGTCACGTCGCTCTCCATGAAGTTCATGGTGCCCAGTTCCTCCAAACTCAGCACTGCTGTCTGGGGTAGACGATCTGCCGCTGCAGGGAAGGTTCAGATCGATACTGTTGTGTTCGGCAGAAGAACAGAGATGTTCAATGGTTCAAGGAAACGAGCTCACCTTCATGAGTTCCTCCAGACTGGACAGATAGATGTTGAAGATGGCGCTGGCACTCGGGTGGTCGATGTACTGCTTTATATCAACTCGGTCCACAAAGGCCAGATCGATCTTTTCTGTGACGTTGGATGTGGTGAGGATGACAACATTTGGGTGCCTGAATGAGGAAAACTCAAGGTTTGCATGACGAATAGGGTTGCAAAAAGGTGGAAAATATAGAAATTTTGGAAACTTTCCAGGATTTATTTTGGAATATTCCAGGGATTTTTGTGAAAGTTTCCACCCCTTGCAGTCGCCCTAATTACGAATGCATTTTAGTTCCATAATTGATGACTGACTTTCACATGCAACAGGTATATTCATTGCATAAAAATCAGGGCAGAAGGGAAAAATGCTGAGCCAGTTTCTTTATTCTTGGATGAAACCCAAATCCATGCACAAGAAGAGCAGGGATTCATTCAGCAATACCGTTCTGATTTCAAGCATGCCTTTGTAGATGAAAGTGAGCCGTGTGGGACAGATGAAGAGAAACTGACCGTTTGATCTGGTCGAGCTGGGTCAGAACTGAATTGACCACCCTAATAGCGTCAGACGGCTCTGTTCCTGCTGTGAGACTCTCCACCTGACGAACACACATCATTAACCCTCAGAGACCTGCAATGTTTGTGTACTTTTTACTAAATAGACACTCTCAAACTTATCACAACAACAGATTTTGTGGGGGGAAACAATGCATATTATATGCCACAGCTTGCTCAAGTCACCTTTTGGGACATATTTATCTAAGTAAGTATTAAGTATTACATATATTTAATTGTGTAATATTATTATTTTCTATATTATTTTCTATAAGTGTCTAGTGATGTGAAAGGTTTACCGTTTACTGATTTGTTTGAACTACATAAATACCCGGACCAACTTTTTTATTAGCTCACCTAACATTAAAAAAAAAAATTAAATTAAGTGCCCGTTGAATTATATATTCTATTAACATAATCAGAGTTATTTGCAAAACAGATAACGCCGTTTCTTTTACACATTTTTCAAAAATCCGCGTCGTTTTTTCTTCATTATTGTTAATCCTGTTTTTTCTTGTGTTCGTTAGCTGTTAATTTTATAGCTCTCATTTTAACCTAATCAAATGTAACACAACCTGCAGTATGGATTAGATAATTGGAAGCACAATGAAAGCATAATAAAAGCATGATTTTTGAGTTATCTGTTTTTGCAAAATAACTCTTCATATGCTTTAATAATATTACAGTATTGGTCTAATAGTAAAATTTCTGAACTTTTCATGACTATCCTTTCTGGTTGCATTTTTAGTGCTGAAATGTGTTGCTAATTTAAAACTTTTACTCACTGTATCTATAAGATAGTGGTGAAACATTGCATATTTATATATATATTTTTACTCCTATAAGCATGTTGAATTTTTTTCTGGCTGTTGACAGTAATTTCTGGTTTATAGAAAAAGCGCCTGTCTAAATGTTCTGGAAATGTGTGCAAATTAGTGCATATTTAATTAGATAGTGCCTTGTTTGCATATTTAAACATAACATTTCCAAAGATTTGAACTAAATACCAAAAACACCATTTTCCAAATTACTTTGCCTAAACAAAATGGTTTTTACAATTAATGGCTTCCTAAAGACATGCCACAAGGGTGGAAAAAAAATATCAATATATCAGAATATCCAAGCTGTTTTAGAAAAAATGTACTGGAATTGAAATCAACCGACCAATAAAACAGATCATCATTCAGATTCACCTATAATCAAATCATCATTCATTAGAGGATGTGAATTACAGTGTTAATGAGGAGGTAATATCACTGTAAAGCAAGGGTTCTCATGGTTTATAGCTTTTCTAAACCAGTCTAAAGTGGTCTAAGACCAGTCTGAACAGTTAAGACCAGATTTAACTGAGAAAAGCTGTTTGTTGGCCAACAAACCGACTGGTTTCAATGGTTTTGTTGAGCAAGAGTGAGTCAAATGAAACAAATTAAAAGACACGAGCGGACATTAATGACGTAAAAAAGAGAGAACCTCGTCTATCAGGACAAACACCAGAGCGTCTTTATCGTCGATGAGCTCCTGAATCTTCTGAAACATCTTTGTGACCAGATGTCAATGAGGTTTCAGACACGGATCTGAGGAAGCGTTTCAGAGCAGACGGATCCAGACGGACCCCTGAGAACCACTTGGAGAAGAGGCTGTGACTGTTAATCTCCACGAACTGGCTGTGTGCATACCTGTTTCGGGTGGAAACGCACAAACAATGGTAAATAGACACAGGACGCTCTACAGCTGCCGGTCTGCTTTTATGAAGATGTCTCACCTGCCAGACAGTCTGATGGAGAGTTTCTGGGCAAGTCCTTTACACAGAGACGTCTTCCCTGTGCCAGGCGGCCCTGAGGGGTTAGGAAAGACGCGCAACTGTATAAACATGGCAGAAGACAGAAAGTGCTGAGCTTTCAAACAAGCTTTTACTGTCTTACCGTGAAGTAACACGACACGATTCCAGGCAATCAAATTGCTGTCGACGTTTCTGTCAGAGAAGAAAATTGTTGTCGAAACATAATCCAAGAGCTGGATACCGACGTGAAGACAAAGGTCATGTTATGGAATGCATCACAGTTTTGCAAACTACTTTTACTGCATCAGAGTTGAATATTACATTTTTGAAAGAACTCTCTTCTGCTCATCAAGGCTGCATTTTATTCAATCGAATACGAGTATTAACTTATAAAAAAAAAAAAAAGCCGTACGACCCCACTTTTGAACATAGTGTACTTCTCATCACCGATTGGTGTGTGTGTGTGTGTGTGTCTGTGTGTGTGTGTGTGTGTGTGTTTGTGTGTGTGGTGTGATCAGGGCTATGAAAGAACAGGATCTGGACGCTCCGTCCATAGAGAAACGCTTCGCGTACACGTTTCTGCAGCAGCTGATCACGTATGTGGATGAAGCTCACGCACACATGCTGGAGTACGGTGAGACGCTCTCTTTAATGCCTGTATCGATCTCAGAATCACTGATCATCACCATCACATCAGCTTCTCGTCTTTATCTCAGATGCTGGTGTTCGACCGAAAGGAGAGAAAATCCCCCACGAGCAGCAGGTCAAATTCTTCGGGAAGGTCTGATTCATCTGACGGATTCACGTCATGTCAGTCAGTTGTTAAAGTCGTACTCTGATAGAATTATTATTTCGCTCATTTCCAGGTTGTGCTGCCGCTGGTGGACCAGTACTTCAAAAACCATCGGCTCTACTTCCTGTCCACCGCCGTTCGACCAATCAGCAGTGGCGGCCACGCCTCCAATAAAGAGAAGGAGATGGTGACCAGGTGATGTGTGTGTGTGTGTGTCTGCTGGAACTGAAAGAATCTGCCTTCAGTACGACTACACACGTGCTGCGTCAGTCTGCCAAAATAAAAACGTGCTTTAATTTGTTCCTCAGTTTGTAAAAACAAAATACAGGTTTGCAGGAGCTGAAGTGTGTTTTAAGCAGAATTCTTCAGATTCTCTCGTGCAGGTTTTCTTCTGCGCTGTGATTTATCCTCCCTGTGATATAGTCTTCCTCTGTATCCTGATGTTTTTTCTCTCCTGTGACTCTCAGCCTGTTCTGTAAACTGGCCGTTCTGGTGCGGCACCGGATCTCACTGTTTGGTAAGGTGCTGTCTGTCACGTTTGAAGAGTGTTTGCGGTGGTTTTCTGAGTCTGGAGGTGTTTTTGAGACTGACA